>MJUU01029138.1:26015-48966 GCA_002080025.1 Modiolus philippinarum
GAACATGTCAGTATAAAGGCTTACTTTACTTTAGTGAACTAAATCTAACGAAATATTGGCACTTCATTTATCTTTTACCCGAGGACACATGCAGCCTATGGAGCTATAGCCAAAACATTAACACATCATATATCAAAGCTAAAAGTTACATTGGTTTTATTTATAATGTCCCTACCCTATTCATGATTTTACAGAGTTTCCTGGTCGGCTACAGTGCCAAGATGAAACATTACTCAGTGAGACTCCTATAATAAAGACGGTTTTAGGCTTACATACAGTGGCAGACAATCCGAAAGCAAAGATATATAAAAACAATAAGCCTCCCCAATCTTAATTTGAGAGACTTAAAAACAGAGACTGAAAATGGCTATTCATGATGTAAACATGACCATACATGTATACAGACAAAATGACACAGACAACACAAATAAAGAGAAATAAACAAAAACACCAGAAAACTGAAGCACTAGCAAGTGTGAACCACCAAGTCCACCGGAAGGGCATTAATGATATGCTCCTCCAAATTGAAAAGTCTGGTTTTGCTTAGTCTTTGTTTGTTAGTACGGTCAACTGGAGACATTGTAATGATCTGTCATATTTCGTCCTGTTTGTCTGTTGACAAAATCGTTGTGCAATTAAATAACAGGAGATATAAATGCAATAGCGAATGATCAAGTATAAGACACGGACATGTCACGTTGGAAAATTACTGCTCAAAACAGAAAGTTCACTATTGGAAAGTTGAAATCATCACGCTTCGCGTCAAACGTCCAGAATCACTATTACTAGAATGAATAGTAGAGCCTGGTAAAAGTCTGTTCAGTTTCTTCGCTGGCATTCAAGGCTAAGCCTTCCTCATATTAATGTATATACAAACATTGCAAATTTACTAGCTACCTTGATAAGCCTAAGGTTAGTGATATGAATTCATTCATATCCAATCAGTTATCACAACAAAGACATATAAATGAACTTAAAAATTGAAGGATTTTGTTCTTTAAATTGATATAAATTAAGTGTTAAATTTTAACATTGTAAAAAAAGATAACTTCTAAGCCTAGAATGAGCTATAATCCCCGATTATCAAACCAAACTTTCTGTCAAACTTTGCTACTAACATTGCAACGTTACTTGAAACATGCTTAACGTAATCATCTGTTAAAAAACAATCATTTTCAAATTGTATGTACATGCAATAAAATCAACAAATGTTGCTGTTTATATAGATAGCTTATTTTGTACCATTTTTAATTTGATGACTTTAGTACAAATTCAGTGAACACCATCTACTGATTGTTCTGTTAAGTAGTTTTTTCAGTGAACAGCAACAACTTATTATTCTACTCTATGAGCAGTTTAATGAACATGTAAAATAATTGCTACACTCCACTTTCATCTCAAGATCTGCGTATTTTAAACAAAACAGCCACTGTTGAAACGTTACCGGCATCCTGAACCTAGTGAACATTTTGTACTAAAGCTATAGCTGCTTTTTAATGCGTATGTTCTTTACTTATTGCATATGTTCCCGATTGTGTTGATTTTTTACTCACAAAGAAATAATGCACCAATGCATTGTTTTATGTAAAATTAATTCTCCTGGGTATTTAGCTAGCGGCTTAAATACTTATGTATGTTTGTTTACAAAAAATGTTTGTAGCGGAATAAATTCACTGTTAATCATTTTCTCTTTTATTTTTTAATATTTTATTAGAATATTATTAAGATGTAAATAGTAGCTTTGAATCACTGTTATGCTGAACATTACCATAACACTTTATAAAAGGTGAACACTAAGTTCTCTAAACATCTATTTAAATATATCAGCTGCTATAAAAACTAGAAATGACAGTTTTAACCATTGATATTAACAATAATGAACTCTTAAAGTTTTAAATCCTTTGTACATTTGATAGCAAATTTTGTACTTAAATATGAACAGCATTAATCCTGGAATGAACTATAATCCCCAATTATCAAACCAAAAATTCTGTCAACTATGCAAAGTTACTTACTAATGCTTAACTAAATCATCTGTAAAAACAAACATTTTGAAAATGTTAACTAGTTTTTGTATGCGCATGCTATAAAATCAACAAATGTTGCTGTTTATATAGATGGCTTATTTTGTACCATTTAATTTGATGACTACAGTACAAATTCAGTGAACACCATCTGCTGATTGTTCTTTATGGTCTTCCAAACGTTTCGATTTTATCTGCACTGAAGAGACATGAGTTGTCGAAATGCGCATATGCAGAATCAAAACTTACAGTAACTTCGGTATTTAGTTATTTGTTACCACTGGGTCGATGCCTCTGCTGGTGGACTGTTAGTCCCCGAGGGTATTCACCAGCCCAGTAGTCAGTGCTACGGTGCTGACCCGAAAGCCGATTGTATTTGAAAACTTACAATATCTAATTTTAGTAAATTTTGTTGAAACTAAGGAGTATCTCCCTCATGCAAAGCTCTGTCCTTAGCTGATTTTGGCTTTCTATTAAGATCATATTTGGTAATTTCTTCTCTATCAGTTTTTAAACAATTTTGACTTTATGGTCTTCCAAACGTTTCGATTTTATCTGCACTGAAGAGACATGAGTTGTTGACATGCGCATATGCAGAATCAAAACTTACGGTAACTTCGGTATTTAGTTATCTGTTAAGGTGAGAGGTACGTAAATAAGCGCCTTTTACCAGTGAACGGCATAAGTTTGCTTTAGAATGAACGTAAAATAATTTTAACCTTCACTTTAAATTATTGTTACAAACTGTATCCTACAAAATCTCTGAAGATCTGATATTATGTTGCCAAAGAAATTTCTGTTTTATTGATATAATTTTTTATAGGGTCACCGAGTTCGTTTTCGTGGCATAGATCGCTGAATGGTTGTTCATCTCTCAAATCACGCAAAAAATCACAACTTTTATCGACGACATCGCTGTTTTGACGACAGATGTTATCGAAAAAAATCCATTTTTGGTGTGTCTACTCTATTTTCAACTTTTTATACCGGCGAAATTAATTCGATGACCCTATATAAAAAAACAGCATTAAAAGGGGAATTTCATTGTTTAAAACATTTTCTTTTTGTAGAAAAATTGTAGGATACGTTTTCATAAACGCGCAATAGACCAATAGACCATATCCGAGCTCTTGCATTTGGAATTACCAGACCACGTGACGTCATAAAGCCTAAAACGTCATGAAACTATGTTGTTGAAGTACATTCTTGGTCACATGGTGCGGACACGTCTGTGACGTAGGGTGGACTGCGACGTGGCCTGGTAAATCCTTATAGGGCCTGTAGGTCTCGTATGATTTTGGGACTTCCGGGATCAAAAATTGTACCCGGAGGTTACATTTTAAACAAAGATATATGACGTTTCAAGCAAAATTGTTAACGTCACAATACTCAGACGTCATGTTTTGGCGGGAAGCGTTTTCGAATTGCCTGTTTATCGTGGATTCTCGTGAGTCACATGACGAAACTTACAGACCCTATACTAGAGCTCGGATATAATCTATTAAAAAATGTTTCGGTGTGTTTTACATAGATTCTATATGAAAACAACATAACTGATTCATTTTTCAGTCGGTCATATTTCAAACAATGAAATAGCTAAAACTGAATTTATTACACTTTGGAATTCAGCTTCATTTGATGCACTTGAATGTAAAATTTCATCGAAATCCGAAAACTTTGCTATTTACGTACCTATTACCTTAAATGCTAAAGGGAATTATGTCTGTTTGCAAACAAAAATGTTTGTAGCGCAATAAATTCACTGTTTATCATTTTCTCCTTTATTTTGTTATATTTTATGAAAATATTATTAAGATGTAAACAGTAGCTTTGAATCACTGTTTCTTGTGTAGTTCACTGGCAGATTGTAGCTTGTAATTGTAAGTTTCGGCTATTGTAGATATTTCCTGTCATCCTTTTTTAGCTCACCTGACCCGCTATTGACATCACTTGGCATCCGTCGTCCGTCCGTCCGTCCATCCGTTGTAAACTTTTTCAAAAATCTTCTCTGAAACCGCTGAGCCAATTTTAACCAAAAGTGGCCTGAATCAGTACCAGGGTATCCTGTTTCAAAATTGTGTCCGATGAGTCCGAGGAGCAAACAACATGGCTGTCGTTACTAAAAATAGCAAATAGGGGTAAATTTTTGTTTTTGGCAAATAACTCAAAAACCGTTACAGATAAAAAGAATCTGACACGATGTAAAAGTTATCAGCATGACAAGATCTTCCTATCCTGCCATTTTGAAGAAAATCTGATTACCCGTTTTGGAGTTATTGTCCTTTGTCCGAAAAATTTTTCAAAATTTCAATATTTTTTATTTTGTATCAAAGAAACTATAACAGATAGAGGTCACCTTTAAATTGCAAAACTGTTCAGCATATCAAGATCTACCCACCTGGAGTTATTGCCCTTTATTGGTCAAATTTTATACATTTTGCCTTATATTTCAAAAATAGATTTGAAAAATAGATTAATATTTAAATGCAAAAATGTTCAGTATGTCAAGGACTACATTTGTAGCCGAGTTGCGACAAAGTGGAATTTGTAAATTGCTTAATGGTGTCTGGGCGTCAACTGTTGGTTTCCACATGATATCTTGAGAACCACATGTCATATGTAAATGAAACTTTGCACAGACATGACTTATAATTAGAGGAGGAACCCTATTTATTTTGAGGTTTGTGTGACAAAGGTTAAGGTCACAATCTGCTAAAAATAGAACAATTTTTTTTTTTTTTAATTTATATTCTTTATTGAAATCTGTACATTTGTTAGTCTAAAAACATCGAATACCGGTACCTTATCCCGGCCTCGTTAAAGTTAGTAACATTTAAACGGTCATAATTTACTATAGATGTTAGTAGTTGTTAGTACATAATACAATTATAAAAATTTACAAAGTAAAAAAATTTTTTTAACACATAAAATGCAGAAAATAAATAGATATGATAATAAACCTCACATAGAAATATTAAACAAAAGTATAATCAATAATTTACTAACAAACATACAGATTTTAAAATAAAAATTATTCTATGAATGTAAAGTAGGAAGAAGAACAGAGAAACAAGTATATTTCAGAAGTATGGGAAAACAAATAGAGAATAAAGAATAAATCTTTATCTGAAACAAAAAAATGGGAAAGAAAAAAAAATTGAATTGTCCTGATGAAATTTTATATCTTAGTAGACAATAATGTAAAAATACTTTGATTCTCTGACACAAAAACAATGTGCAATAAGTCCAACACAAGTTTACTTTTTAGAACTATGATGAAGTTATGTTATATGAGATATTGTAAATAAACATGTGAATTGTCCCAATTGATAGGTGTTGAAGAGCCACAACAACAGAGGCTGAGAGCATGTGTTGTGGCTCTGCAACACTTGAAACAATCAAGAAATAATTTGGAGACTAAGAATCTAGTAGGTGTATCACCCCGTTTTGTCCAGATGGATAGTCTTGCACAGCAACAACATCAGAGGCTTAGAGCATGTGCTGTGGCTGTGCAAAACTAGCAGCCATCTGGATCAGAACAACACCCACCAGATACTATCAGATTGTTTTATTATTGGTTAAGGGGAGGTAAATCATTATTTGATAATTTCAGGTAAATAAACTTATAAGGCATGCAAGAAGATAGACTGAGAATGTTAAAAAAAAACACTCTCTAATTGTAAAAATTGTTCTTATCATTATTAGATACAAAACGTCTAACATAATAACTCTACAAAAATACTCCAAAGCTCATTAAAATGCTCTAGTTTGTTATTTCTAACAGCAATTGATTTTTCAATATTATATAAATCTCGAATAACGAATTTAAATGCATGTAAGGATAATTGTTTCTTATAATATTTACAATTGTATATATATTGTTTGATTTTAAGAAAGATCAAATTAAAAACTCTACTTTTTGGTCGTCCAGAAATATCTCCAAACAAAAAGTTTTTCTTAGTGAAAGGGATGCTAATATTATTCAATATAAACCATGAGTCAATTTCTGTAATAAAGTCTTGTACTTTTTCACAATTCCATAACAGATGTTCTAAAGATTCAATCTCTTCATCACAAAAAGTACAATTTACATTATCTGTTATTTTGATTTTGAAAAGGTACTGGTTTGTTGCAAGAATGTAATGATTTATTCGATACTGTAAACATTGAAGTTTAGTGTTATTTGTTATTATGAACGGGAGTTTAAAAATATACTTCCAATCATATTCACAAATATCCAATATATTCCCCCATTTTTTTTGTCCACTAGGCACACTGTCATTTTTTATCAACACTGAATACATATCTTTAGTGCCCTTTTTATTTCTTAAGAAAAGTTTAATATACACAGGGACTAATGGACATAAAATATCTGTATTGTCACACACAAAAGACTTTTTAGCATCTTTAAGTGCAGAACAAAAATTTGACATTTAATCCGTTTCCGTACAAAATCTCCAGAACCGTGTTACACATCGAAGTGAAACTTGGCATAGATATGACTTATGATCAGAGGATGAAACCTGTTGATTTTGATGTTTGCTTGACAAAGGTCAAGGTCACAACTTCTAAAAATAGAACAAATTAAATATTTCATTAAAATCAGGAAATAAAGCCTAAAATCACATGTTTGGTATTATTTGATAACAAAAACAAGTAAAAAAAGACTTACTGTTCATACAAAAGTACTCTTTATATAACTAGAACATGTTCAATTTATTTAATAATTTTAATTATGTACACCAACACACTTTTTTTGGGTGTCATTTAAATCAAATCTCCGATGGAGCTGAATCTCGATGCCCTGAAAATCACGTGTCAAAACTTCGTAGTCATCTAAAGAACTGCTGCATACGTCTGCATGTATTAAGTTATTCCGTAATACGTGAGGGTAATCGGATAGTGTGATTTCGCATGTCGATTTCATTGCTATAAATATATGCAATACACTGTCACAGGTGAACAAATGTAATGTTCTTCTTTGACAAATTACTGCGCGACAGGTTCGTTGATTCGAGACGCAATATAAAAAAAACGAGTAATTTGATAAACATGCATATTGTTTTCAATTTAATAAAACCACACCCTATTCAACTCAATAAAATGAAGAAATATAACTTAAAACACAATGTATACGATTTTGAAAGAAACTTGCGCACTATATTTTATCGGTCTTTTAGAGATGTCCATAGGCTTGAAGCCTCACGTGATTTTTTCTTGTTATTTTAACATCTCTCCAGCCATTTCATTGCTTCGAGATAAAGACAGGGGTGGTAATCACGTGACTAACGTCGGATACAGTACACATTTTGACGTGGAAAATATGACCGCTTCAGCCTTAGTTTTTGTACTTTACTCTCTTTTAAGGGAATTATATTAAATGCTTACAAGTCTACGGAATACGGACGGCTTAGAAGTGTAAGAAAAATCTTTTTCCTCTCTGGATAATTTGTAATTAAACACTTCAACAAATGTACAAATCAAAGTAGGATACAGTCAACATTTATTAGTTCTTTTTACGAATTTCGACTTTTTTCACCGTACAATCAGTATGGGCTTTGTTTTAAAATAATGTCAAATGATAAAATTTTCTGACCCAAATGTTTTCTTTCTCAAAACTACCAGAACTTATGAGTATTTATAGAATATCAAGTCAGCACTTACTAAAAGTTCGGATATAGTCAACACGCAGTTTTTTAATTCTGAAATATTGTTGTTTTTTTTTTTGGAAGGTCGACTAGCTTGTAATTTTTGTACATTTTATATAAAAACGTAGTATTATATGAATTCATGTGACTAAAGCAAGGAGATCAAAAGCCAGAAACACACTATTTCTAAAATTTTTATTTTGTATGACACAGCTAGAAACGCTCTATAGGCTAAGTAGCATAATTATCATTTTTGTATATTTAGGATAAATCAAAGCATAATATTATGAATTCCTGTGTTTGAAACAAGGGCTCACCTGGACCATAGGTTTCAAATATTCAATAGGTCATAGGATTCCTTGCCATCCTTGATATGCAATAAACATAACTTGGAGGGGCGAGACTATTTTCGGGACGCCGGGATGGACCGTTTTTAACTTTGGGAAACCAGGATAGACCCTTTTTAAGACCGGGAAATCGGGATGAAAATGCCATCGGGACACGGAAAAAGGGTGTTAATCGGGATTTTATTATTAGATTTAACGGGATTTACCAAAAATTGGTTTCTTAAATACAATCTTCCGGGATCGGGACTTTTCTAAAAAAATGTCCGGGATTTCGGGATTTGCACATTTTTATGACGGGAAATCGGATGAGACCCCCTTTCGCCCTCCCTCATAACTGACACATTTCTTCGGTAATCCATCTTAGGACCTTTGTGGCTAAGTTTAATTTTAAATGCATCGGCAAACGAATACCGAAGCAAGATCGAGGAAGGGGGAATTCTAAAATCATAAATCCAAAATAACGGCAATTCAAATCCAACACGAATTGATACAGTATGACAAAGACAAAACAAATAAACAAAAATGAACAAGAACGCCTCACAATAACAGTTTGATATACAAGACAACACAGAAAAAGCAATGACAGTGTGAACTCTCTCTGAAAAACGGAGAGTATCACCAGGTGTCCCGGAAAGGTAAGTATGATCTGCTTCACGCGTGGCACCCGTCACACTGCCAGTGAAAAGTCCGGTTTTGTCACAGTCGGTGTTAGTCAGTCCGGTAACAAACCCTTGATGGATTCGTGGTTTCAGAGTCCAATTTTTGAAATATTTAACATGTACTGTTTGTGGCCATCTTTGATTTAATACGGATAAGAAGGAACATAAGTTAATAAAGGGGGCCAAGCTAGATTCCCAAAAGTCTTATGGTTTCAGAGGCGAATATTCTTGAATGTTTTCACAAAGGTTCCAATCTTTAACTATGTAAAACTTGCAGCCATCTGCCATCTTGGGTGACGCTAAAATGTACTAGACACAATTTAAAAGGGTTGAAAGCAACAAAGGACAACTGTCAAGAAGTAATTTTGTAGTCGGCTGATCAGGGGAGAAGACCTTTGAATTAGTTTTGCCATAGGTACATCAGGGACATGTAAATATATCCCTGCTTGTGTACATTATGTGTGGTACATACTTAATCGGACTTGCCAGACAATAAAAGGGAACAACATAAGGAATATTGCACCAATTTTAATTATTTTGTTTCCGCTGTCGACCATCTTAATTTGGGTACGGACTTGCCGAAAACATGTTCAAAGAATAACACCAAGAAACTGTTGTAACCGATTTTTTCTCAATTGCTCTAGAGTTTCAGAGGAGATCGATATAGGAAAACATGTTTTGACATTATCTCTGAGTATGGAGGGTCCTTAGGAAAGATATATACATTTTCTTTTGCGATCCGACAACATTTAATGCCACAAGCGGGGAACAAAGTTAAACATTGCAACCAATATAAAATATTTTGACACTATTGAAGCAAATGAAACCAATCTGTACTTAAATGATGAATTAAGGTTACGGTTTTACAGATATTGCTTATGTTGGTCCTTTATGACAACAAACACGGCTACCACATCGACACTTAGTTTAACATATGTAACATCGTGTACCCTGAAACTAAGAATTGTAATTTTTTGATGCTTTATTTTCTAATTATGTATGTAACGAGCCCATTGAATACATATATTTGTTAGTTCATTATATCAGCATTCGCTCGGAATCAATTTATGAGGAAAGTATTACAGGATTAGCTTCTGATTTCAGTTTTCAAAAAAGGACTTACGATATTACTTGATCTTAAAGACACCGTCACTCTACAGTGTTCTAGCCAACGTGTGCCAAGGTTCGAGATTTTTTTTAAAACGTTGGTACACGATGAAATTGCAGGAATTCTTTTGTTGAACACTTTCATAACGTCATACTGACTTTATCACGGCCAGTATCAAGTGAGCCCACTAGGGCGAGCTTGATGCGTTACGCCGTGATAAAGTCCGTATCAAAAACAAAATTTCCTATCTTTCTTTTATCGGTAATTCATAAAACGATAGACATAACTCTAAAATAAATTGATATAAAGTAAAATATTCATTTAAGCACAGTTAATCTATTGTTTATTGCAATAATTTAAATGCATTCTTCATTCAACGTCTTACGCGTATGAACACGACAAATAGTACAAAACATGACGTCAGCTTAGCAACCCGCACGTGACGCCTTCACAGTGAGCCGTTATTTTCGCGATAGTGTCCAGTTCGGTGATACTGAGAATATCAGTCTCTGTAGATCAAAGGAAATTCATACAAATTACCGATAAAAACTATTATCGCTAATTTGCTTGATTTTCAATTGTTCCCGAGTGACGATAATTCTATTATCACTGCACTGCGCTGATATCAATCTCTATGCAACGTTAGCAACAGCGTATTAATATCACGTCGCGTGACGTTTCTTGAAAAAAAATAATCACATTAAAAAAAGCGCTCTATTTAACTAAAAATTACATGTTTCACCTAAAAAAATAATTCAATAGAAAAAGAAACATATATCTGGTATATATCAATAACAAAATTAGCGATAAAAACACTATTCGTAATGTGTTTTGCTCGGATGGAATTATCAGCTTCGCACTCGATGCAATACAATCTGAGAATGCCATACTCGCAAAACAATTTACTAATAGTATGTATTTACATATCGCACACAGCTTGTGCATAACGTACTTCTGGCGTTCGTTTAACATTTGCATAATATGTCAACATGTTGGTGAACGTTAGAAATTTTGAGTATGTTCAAAATTTTCCGACACACTCACATTCAATACGCATTTAAATTCGTAAAATGTAAAGGACGTGCCCCTAACTTATACAACGCACGCCACCTTGTACGGAAATATTCTCACACGTCTGCACACGCTGGCGCTATGCTTTATAAGGTGACAGAATAATGTTTTGTTCCTCAATTTTACTAGTACCGGGGTTTGTTATTCTGGACCAAAAGAGCGTTTTCTTAAATATACAACAAGCAACACTAGAATTAAAGAAATAATGTGTTGACTATATCTGGGTTATAATTTAGTATACAGTTATTTAATGCATATGAGGGCAATGGACTAGAATATTTTGCCCAAGGTGTCAGAAATCCCCATGTGTTCTATTGGCCGAGGCCAACGACCGAGGGCAATGGAACACTAGGGGGTTTCTGACACCGAGGGCAAACTTTTCTAGCCTATTACCCAAATGTGCATTATATAACTGTTTTATTACCTTATAAAATTATTTAAGCAAAAGCATATCTCATGCAAGCAAAGAGAAGTTGTTTTCATGACAAATCAAAATTTAATCATAACTGGGCAAAGAGAAGTTATTTTCATGACAAATTAAATTTTATTCAAACCTTGTCAAAGTTTTACTCTATATGTATTCATTAAATGCATTTAAATGTCTGAGTTCTAATGATTTATAAACATAAATTTTTAACGGGTGAAATCAAACTTTGGCCCAATTAACAAGAAATGAAACTTTAAAGCGAATATTTTTGCGACTGAAGTCAGGAATATGTTGGTCATTGGCTTGTCCTTGTCTTCTTATAAAATTTTAGTTTCTTGATATTTGGGTAATTGGATGTGGTTTGTTTCCATTGATTTATTTACTTTTTTACCTTTTTGGGGCCATTTAGGGCTATCTATATGGTGTGAGGTTCCTCACTGTGTTGAAGACCGTAGGGTGACCCCTAGATGCTTTGTTTTGGGTCGTTTTAATCTGGATATGGGATGTTGTCTCCTTGACATTTACTCCATTTCCTTTCTTTTTTATATGTAAAGATTAACATGGAAATTAATTGTTAAAAACAACCTATCCTTGTTATCCAGAACATTGCGGGCAATAGTTTTTGTAAAATTTCCCCGGGCAATAGTGCCAGGGATTCACAAGAATTTATCCTCCCATAAGAAATCGGGGCATTTTTTTTTAAATAGCGAAAACTAATGCATTTTTTTTATAATGGGAAAATGATTTTATAAGGTAATAATGTTGACTGTATCATTTCATGATATTCTATAAATATTCGTAAGTTCTGGTATTTTTGTGAAAGAAAACATAATTAACATCATTTTAAAGCAAAGCCCATACTGATTGTATGGAGGAAAATGTCAAAATTCGTAAAAAGAACTAATAAATGTTGACTGTATCCTACTTTGATTTGTGCATTTGTTGAAGTTTTGGCATAATTACAAATTATTCAGAGGGGAAATAGATGTTTCCTACACTTTTAAGCAGTCCGTATTCCGTAGACTTGTAAGAATTTAATACAATTCCCTTAAAAGATAGTAAAGTACAAAAACTTAGGCTGAAGCGGTCATATTTTCACTGTCAAAATGTTTACTGTATCCGACGTCAGTCACGTGATTGCCACCCCTGATGAAGGAAATATAAATTACGATGTTGCCAGCTTCTACGAAAAGGTGGTATAACATATCCAGTAAAGCACGGCCCATTTGATTTTCAGGGTTGGGGGCTTGGACTTCTGGCCCCGGTCTACACATGGTCTATGCAAAGAAAATCTCTGACACTAGCACCTGGGTTAGAAAATAATCTAGCCCTCACTCTGTTCATTAGAAAAAAAAACTTGTTCAAAAAGCAACAAATTTCCTAGCATGCGGTCCAAAACGTATCCCAACTCGGGTGAAAATCCCAGTCCCCCCTCCCGAAAATCAAAAAGGTCCGTGCCTAACGGGGGTACGGGACAAATGCATTTTACCGGTCGGTAAAAAATGGCGCTAAATATATGTATATGAAAGGCCGCAGGCCTTATATATAAAAGGTCACGCGAAGCCGGACCTAAATCGGTCTAGAGCGGTTCTAGAGCCTTGAAACCATCAAAAAGTCGATTCTTTGCAGATTTGTTTGGTTAAAAACAGTGTTTTAACTAAACATTTCAAGAACTAGTCTTTCTGTCAGGTAAGTTCATGAGGAAGTGAACCGGATATAAAAAGGTTGGTAAATAGGCGGTCACGCGCATTTTCGTCACATATGGGCGTTCTGACAGCTGAAGCTAACAGTTTGTAAACAAATGCACGTTGTTTTGTTTTAAAATGCTGATTGTTTACTATAATATTGTGGGAAAATGTAGAAATAGGGAAATAATCACAGTTAAAAGAGAGAAAATTATTCGGTGATTTTCTAAGTGTATAAGATGGGTCTGCTGCCACTCTGATACCAACCCTGAAGCATACATCAGGTAACCAAATATTTAACGTGACTTCTGGCAAGCTTGCAGTACATATAACTATGACTGATTCTGTTGGTAAAAAAAACACACAAGTCATTCTGTAGTTATGAAAACACTGAGGCTTGTACAAAAATCAACGACAACGAGGAATGCTGTCAAAAATCCTTGCCTTGACGTGGTACACATAATTTGTTTAACCATCATGGACTTTCATTGAAATATACTGTGAGAAAAAGGTACATCAACGATGAAGAGGATTATTTTTCTGCATTCTTATACCTTAAACGTATGTACCCTGAGAGAATTATGACAATGTGCTCGTTCGTTTCTTATACTTCTGGTGATAGTTCATTGTGAAATCCGGATTTAATTTCTAGCTTGGATAATTTTCAGTTATGAAGGTAAGTCGATTTATTTTCATTCTTTTTATTATTATAACAAGCGCTCCGTGGGTTCTCAAGCCACAAACGCCGGCGGCGAAGCCTTGGCTTGTTCCACCGACTGGCAGCCATTTTTTTCGAAACGTTCGTTGACACACCCCTTAGCAACCATTTTGTTATGCGCACAAAAATGGAACAAAATGGCGGCGACCGACCGGTAAAGTGCAATCTACCCGGGGGTGGGTTTAAAAAAATAATCTAGCCCTCACTCTGTTCATCAGAAAAAAACTTGCTCAACAAACAACAAATTTCCTAGCTTGCGGTCCAAAACGTTGCCCAACTCGGGTGAAAATCCCAGTACCATCCTCCCGAAAATCAAAAAGTTCCGTGCCTAACGAGGATACGATCACAAGAATCGATGCGAAAAAAAAATATTTCTCTTAATCGGACAATTAGATCTCAGTGAAATGTAGTAAACATATATTTCCCTCGGGACGTTTATAAACTTTAAATTGGAGAAGACAATAGATTGTAAGCTGTGGGTTCTTTAAAAAGAATCCACAGTTGATACAATAGATGACGTCACAACAATGGTTTAAGTGTCAAAGTGCCAAACTTTATAGATTCTATCTATCTGACAGGAAAAAGAAGGGAAACGGGGAATGTGTCAAAGAGACAACGACCCAAAGTGGAGTAATAACAACTCAAAGCCACCATAAGATGTCCAATGAACGGTGAGCAAACCCCACACCCAACGGCAGGTCGGAGTTGGCCCCTAAATAAAGAGTAATCAAGTTCAGCGAAATAAACATCATCCTAGACTCCCGTAGACATAAAGTGAACTAACTAGAAAACAGACAAGACACACAAAGGCTTAATAAATTTCCTGACTTAGGACAGGCGCAAACCTACTGCGGCGGGGTTAAACTAGTTTTATTGGGCCCAAACCTTCCCCCTAGCCATTATGATAAATAAAAAAAAATTGTGAACAATTAAATTTAGTTATCAACAGGATTGAGTCAATAAATTGTGAACAATTAAACTGAAAGGACTTAATATACAGACATAAACATGAAATCACAAAAGACTACTAGAAATTAACTAACATGTCAGCTCCAGACCCATTACCAAATGACAAATAAAACCGTGTACCCTCAGTATACAGCTTCCACAAAGATCCCTTCCCGTGAGGAGTTTAGCCTAATGATTTCATGCATATACCAGAATACATAAACAGAAAAAACACACAAAGGCTTAATACATTTCCTGACTTAAAACAGGCGCAAACCGACTGCGGCGAGGTTAAACTAGTTTTATTGGCCCCAAAATCTTCCCCCTATAGCCAATGTGATAAATAAAAAAAACAATCGTAGCAATAGTAAAATTCAGTTGGCAACAGGACTGAGTCAATTTTGAAAAATGAAACTGAAAGAACTAAATATACAGACATAAACATGAAATCACAAGAGACTACTAGCAGTTAACTGACATGCCAGCTCAATACCCATTACCAACTGACAAATTAAGTTATGTACCCTCAGGATACAGATATCTATTTTCCAACGCTTTCTTGACTTCGTCTATCACCCAAGTTCCGGTCAATGCTCGTTGCTCATCGGTATCCTGGCACGTTGTCTTTTGACTGGACTCGGCACAGCTTTTACAAAATGTAAACAACAACTTGTTATTGATTTTCGACGGGAGAACTTGAATGTTAAGACCTCTTGGTGGAAGTATTTTACATTTGATGAGTCCTTCGTAGTATTGAGTGACGCTGAAGTTTTCCGTGATGATCTTGGGATATCCTACAGGAATCTTGCCAGTCTTGTTGATGTATGGATATAGTGTAATGACATCTGCGTAAGATATGTCCTGATCTTATTCGTACGGTTTAAATGCTTCTGTACGTCCACTATAATGGAATGGATCTATTTCTCTATGTGCATCGGTTGATGTCATCTCCGGGAACAGTTGTCTAAACGTTAAGCAGGTTCTTCTCAATATGTCTACGTCTGAGCGGCAGTAACTCAATAGTTTCTCTTGGAAATCGAATCGTCGGTAATTCGTCTCGTACTATTGTAAAAACGTAGCTCTCTTCTCGGGGTTTCATGGCGTCTGGATAAAATGCTTATATCCGGTAAATGATTGAGTACGGTTGATTGGTTTTCCTTTCTATTGCTTAGATGTGGGAAATATCCTTTCTTCAGTTCAGTCAATCAAAAAATCTTAGGTAGTTCGGTTAAAGCTACAGGCAAAATGTTGATGGAGTCAATCATCCGAATGCGACATCCGAGGACTTCGATGTACATGTTTTAGTTTCGTTTGCTATGATTGCTGGCTTCACTCCTTGTTGATACAAATACCCCAGTATTGGTAACGAATCATATCCATTGAAATTGTGTGCGATGACAGTGGCTCCTTTGTTGTCTCCGGAAAACAGCCAATTACAAAACTATTCTGTGGTATTGGGTCCAGCAAATGCTAGTTCATTCTTCCTGCAAGTCTGACACATGTAAGATCTCCATATCATTTGTTCTCGGTTTGTCAACAGGTTGTGCATTTGTACTAGGTAGTGCACGTAGAGTTTCCAGACTGTGTCGTCTTTTTGTGCAGGTTGAAACAGATGGATCCATTGAAGTATCGCCCGCAGTCATCCAGTCATCTTCGCTCTTGGTATGAACCTTTTTACAGTAGTGGCATACATACGACGCTTAAACCAGTGCTAGGGGCCGTCTTGAACTTACTATGAAGTATAAGCATAGCTCATTGTTGAAGGCCTCATGGTGACTTCAAAATGAAGAACAACAATAAAAGCGTTGTTCCATTGCTTGTTTTCCCACGTATTTTTGGAGATTTTGTCTCATTTGCTTTTACTCCATATCCCTTCATTGCTTATTTTAGACAGGAGTTTGTCTCTCCTGCAGTGTTGAGTCCGTAAAAAGATTCCCCGTGCGAGAGATGTATGCTCTATATACATTTCAGGTATGGTGTACTTGTTCCTGAGAGAATTTCTCATATGGATGCACTATCATAATTTCAAATTTTGGCTTTTTTTGTGTGTGTTTTCAAAAGTATTATTCTGACCACCTGATTATTGTGCCCACATCTCATAATTTTATTATGCCAAGTTTTCTTTCTATTGACTCGATGAGTGCCCTGTGGTTTTAACATTTGTGTTTGTCTTCTATTTGTCTTTTTGTCGGGCAATGGATGACAGCAATTGTAAGAATACTTTGCCAGTTGATTTTATGTTTGTTGACGATCTCGCATCCATGACATGATAAACATGGATGTAGAGTTGCTCGACATCCAGCAATGAATTCCGCTTAAACCGGTGCTAGGGGCCGTCTTGAACTATGAGGTATGAGTACAGCTCATTGTTGAAGGCCTCATGGTGACTTCAAGATGAAGAACAACAATAAAAGCGTTGTTCCATTGCTTGTTTTCCCACGTATTTGTGGAGATTTGTCTCATTTGCTTTTACTCCATATCCCTTCATTGCTTATTGTTGCATTTGTGTTCTTCTTCATGGTCGTATCTCTTTTAACTATTATTTCAGTAATAATTGCGACTCAAGAAAGCAACCATACTAGTAATGACGTCGTAGTGGTTGTCATGGTAGTATAAATAAACTCCTTCTCTTCAGCTTTAGGTCCATGATACATGATTCTGTTGAAATGCTCACTGGATATATGTATTTGATGATCCGGTAGACAGGATTTGAATCATATAATTTCGTCGATGCCGCACTGTTGTAGAGGTACTAATGCCAATTCCTGCTGGATGTATTTTCCCTGCTTGATATAGTTCCATTGATCGTCTCCGTCAATTTTGGTTATTGCCGTAACGATGGCTCTGGCACAAGTCGTCCTTGTTTTTAATCTGGATAACACATTTCTTTTCCTTCAGGAACCTAGGCCTCTTAGTGTCGACATATATGCAAAAGAAAGGAAATGGGGTAAATGTCAAGGAGACAACATCCCATATCCATGTTAAAACAAAGCATCTACGGTCTTGTACACCTTTTTCTGGTTCCATCTATGGGAAGCCGAACATGTGTGATCTCGATCCTCAAACTTTCTTCTAACACAAACTGTTCGTTGGACTGTAACACTCGTTCAATCTCTTTTGATAGTAGGTCACCTGTCACCTGACCCACTTGCATAAACGGTAGTCTGATGGGAAAATCTAAATCTGGACACTTCATGGTGACTTGTATCAAATCTTCCTTCTGCATGTTCTCAGTCAACTTCATAAAAATAGAGTTCAATATTTTTGCAATTATTTCATTATATCTGGTATATTCTGAACGTTCAATTCCTTGAACGTGACTCTGTAGTCTGTCGACCCAGTGTTGAATCTTGGTATCTTTTTCCCGTTTTGTTTGAAGATGATGAAATAATCTTCTGGGCTTTTGATGTCTGTATACGGGCGGTTCATTTGACAATCCGGCTCCGCTTTGGTGCTTCTGTTTCAAATGGTGATACAGGTTATCTTTTCTTCTGTACATTATCCACACTCGTTGCACGGAAATAAAGTAACTTCTTTGTGCCTTTCTTCGTGTCTGTCCAGATTACGTTTTTTTTGCATATTCCGCACGCAAAGGTATAGTGGTGTTATATCTGGCCTTTCTTGTCAAAAGTTTGTTGGCAGTAGTCACAGGAATACATCTGCAGAAGGTAATACGCATTACCATATTACAACATTATATTTCATCAATTATGAATACACATTTCTGTATTACTACATTATATTATTTTTTATTACTATTTAATTTTGTATTATTGATAACCAATTATTTCTGTATTATTGATTACTTATTAGGTCTCATTTAATTATTTTATCGTTAAATTAAACTATAATAAAACAAAACTTTATATTCGGCTACAATGTCATTTAAATTTATATTAAGTTCACTTACCTTTGTTCTGTTTATTTTCGCAGGGAAAATCTGTTCAATTCGGTTGTTAGTTGCAGAATGAGGAACTTGATCGATGCTCTGATTTAAAACAGGTAGACGCGATATAACGAAGGTACTGATTGGTCGGTTATTTTTGTTACGCTCTTTTTGATTGGTCGATTATTCTGTGTTCTGATTGGCTGGATTTATCACAAAGTCTGATCTGTTGAAGTCCCTGTATTTCAATTGGTCGGTTCATTTTTCTACTGCTATATAATGACGTCATGTTTCTTTTAATAGACGAATATTACAGAAGATGATGCAGCGATCGATGGGGTTGGTCATATTCCTGGTGTACGGATCGATAATTCTATTGAATTATTTGGACGCATATCATAAAAAGAGTGTTTCATCTGTGAATATTTTATGAATTGAATTATTAATGAGTTTTTATTATGTTTTAAATGTTCTATTGATTTGTTTTTCTAACGATTTTCATAAATTTTATTCAATGTCGACACAATTTACAAATGTTTGTGCTATTTTTACATTTATTTCCCCCAATTTACCATTTTTCTTTTATTTTTAACTCTTATAACCTGTATATGGACTTCTCCTCTGACTCTTTAGGCCTATATCCGCTCAATTACTCGGTTTTTCTTAGAAATATTCAAGTCTTAACTCCCAAATACTCATATCTGACTTCCTTTTTCTCCAAGATTCTTAATTAATCGTCAGAGAGACTCCTATTTGTTAAAAAATAACACTTCTACATGATTTTTTTCATACTTTAACATGTTTTGTTTGTTTTGTTTTAGAATTTTGTATATATTTTTTTCAAGATTTGTCTATTTTATTTTTATTTGTTTAAATTTAACACACGCTTTTTGTTATTTTTAACATGTTTATGACTATTGTGAGTTTCACATGTTTTTAACATTTTGTACGTATTTTTAGTTTAATTTCCATTTTATTTAACTTTTATCACATCTGTTTTGTTATTTTTTGTGTTTCAAAGTTTAAATTAAAAATGGTGTAAATTTTGTTTTACTTGACGTTCTTTTGTACTATTTTATGTGCATTTTGATTTAATTTTGTAACAATTTTCGTTTTAATTGTGTTTTTTGTTTTAATTATGTGCCTTTTTTTAGGTAATTCCAGGTTTTTTTGGCGATGAGACCTATTTTTCTTCTGTGCGGCGGCGAAAGTGACGCTCTTGGCGTTTTATTTTGGAGAATTGCCGGAATTTTTTCTTGCCATTTTCAGTTTTGTGCAGTGTATAAGCGGATTTTGCTGCTGCTGCTGGGGACGTGAGAAAATTGCTGCTGCTGCTACTGCTGGGCGGTTTGAGAATATTATTACTGCTGCTGCTGCTGCTTTTGCTGGGAGGAGTGAGAATATTGCTGCTTCTGCTGCTTCTCGCCAGTTTGGGGTATTGTTGCTGTTCGTTGGTTTGGGAATTGTTACTTTTCCTAAAAGCCCATTCAAATTGATATTGATTCCCTCTGTAACTTCTTTGGTTGGGATTTGTACTGTTTCAAAGGAGCTGTTCAATGGGTCGTTGAACTGGCTCGATCTTCAGAGTGATGGTAAAAACATTCATGTTGTTAGGTTGGACTGGAGCGTCTTCTAGGCTTTGATGCTTGATGCTTGCTATCCTTTCTACTGCATTTCTGTCCACATTCTACACAACGAAACCCGTTAGGCGTGATTCTATGTGTATTCATGTGTCGTTTGAGATTGTCTCGGTGACTAAAGGTTTGGTGGCATATTCCGCAATTTCGTCTCAGTGGTTGACTTCTTCTCTCAGTCTGACATTAAGGCGCAGTTCTGGACATCTTATAGTTTTGCTGCTTTCTTTGCGCAAGTTCGTCTCAGTGCTTGACTTTTTCTTTCGGTATGGTGGTAAGGGGTAGTTCTGGGCATCTTGTAGAGTGCCTTGTTCGTTAAGATATAATCTGACCTTAAAGAAGAAAAAGGAAACAAACAGAGCTTGCGATAATGCAGAAAAGACACTTCGGACACTCTGAACTTTCAGGTTCCTAATTTTACTTATACATGTATTTCCTCAACAATCACTATACTATAGTTGCATATTACTAGTATGTAATTCGACAAGATAAGTAATCTTTTTTATGTGTCAATATAACCACGAAATGGTGTACAAAAATAATTTTTCCTTTCCATAATATTCCCATTCGTTAAAAATGTTCAGTAACTTTGCTTTTGTGCTATTTTTTTTCAAGTAATTTGAAACAGATTTCATAAGTCTTTCACTCTCATAAAATACATCGACACTAATACACGGCGCATTCCATCGGCATATATCGAAAATCGAACCGAATGCAGAATTGACTTGCTTTTTAAGCCGGAATGTTCTTTCTCAGCATTTGCATTGTGACGTCATAACATATTTAATAACATATTTATATGATTCACTTTCCCGCGAAGTATTTTTTTTTTTGGTAAATATTTTCTATTTCGTAAACTATGTAAAATATCTCTCTTCATCAAACGGTGACATATCGATTTTTTCAGGTAATCAGAGAGCTGAAGTGTATATCTCTTCAATATCAAAAATAGAAAATATAAATGGTGAATAAAGGGATATGGAGTAAATGCACATGAGACAAAGTCTCTACAAATACATGGTAAAAACAAGCAAAGGAACAACGCTGTTATTGTTGTTCTTCATCTTGAAGTCACCATGAGGCCTTCAACAATGAGCTTTGCTCATACCTCATAGTAAGTTCAAGACGGCCCCTAGCACCGGTTTAAGCGGAATTCTTTGCTAATTGTCGAGCAACGCTACATCCATGTCTTTCTTGGTCATGGGTGCGGGATTGTCAACAAACATCAATTAATCTGGCAAAGTGCTCTTACAATCACTGTCATCTTTTGCCCGACAAAAGCACTAGTGTCTTAAGCTAGTGGACAACTACAACATATAGACAAACACAGGGCACTCATCAAGTCGAATGTAAGAAAACTTAGCGTTATAAAATAGTGAGATGTGGGCACTTAAAACAGGTGGTCTGGATTACATTTCGAAAATTACAAAAATAATTGCCAAAATTTGAAAGTATCAATAGAATATCCATATGAGAAATTCTCTCACGCACAAGTACACCATAACTGAAAAATATAGAGAGCATACACTCCACACTGCAGGAGAGACAAACTCCAGTTTGATATGAGATAAATATCGGTTAAATCTGATATTTATTTCACATGAAAGCTAAACAATAAGCATTTCTCACAGTCCCCTGTATATTCTTTGTAAATATTGCTGAAAAATCCCGAATTTGGCCTGATTTTCAAAGCCTGGTATCAGGAAAAAAGGATCGGTGACATATCACTTTTATTTTATTTTTGGAATATTTGAGTTAAGACCTACAAAATACCTTAAAATAGAAAATTCTGTCTGATATTTCTATTAGGTTCGAAGTAACTTAAAACAGAATGAAGCATGGTATTCAGACAATTTGCCGAATATGTATTGTCGAAAAGTACTACTGTGATTTGTTTGTTGAGAGTGACAGTAAATAAGAATTAAAGTAATCGTAAATTTATTTTCTTAATGTGGCAAATTCGACAACTTATGTCTCTTCAATATAGATCAAATCAAATTATTTAGAAGACCATAAACCAGAAAATGTGAAAAAATCTGATAGAGATCAAATAACCAAAAAGATGTAAATGAAAAACCAAAATCAGCTAATGACAGAGCTATGCTAGAGGAACATACTTCTTAGTTTTAGGCAAAAACATAAACGGTTTTCTATAGTTCATACTGTGTCACCAATTTAGCAGTTTATGTAATTTGTAGGCGTGATTTAAATGACACATGCCTACAGATTTTAAGCAAAATATATTGGAAAAAGATTTTGGAGGATTGCTCTTGTCAACTTATTAAACATTCAAAGCCCTTTGAAATGTCAAATAATGCTATTGTATACTAATTTGTCATAACCTGGTGTTACCTTGGAAAAGTTTTACCTGATAACCAAGACAACAACGACAAATCCTCGTTGTGTTTTATAATAAATCAGATATTTAAATAAATGTTAGCAAAAAATTGACAACAATTCAAAAATATTTAGCCCAGTCCTTTAATTTCAGCTTCCGCTACATAGACGATGTACTTTCTCTAACAATCCTTAATTTAAGTTTTGATAATTTCATAAAAGACTTCTTTTTTTCAGGGATATATATGCAGTCCATATTTCCATTACAGATCAAGATACCCCCCTTTCCAGGCCATGACAGATTGATATACAATAGGATCGTTGGACCTTCATTAATTTGATGACTGGACAATAGCAAGTCTCAAACATTTTTGGAATATATGTTGCTGTTCAGTTATACCAATAGGTCATTTAAATCACACCTATAGGCCATACACAATGGACAATAACATCATATTC
>MJUU01029139.1:0-11079 GCA_002080025.1 Modiolus philippinarum
ATAGAACTTGCAGAATTATGGATAAGGAAAGTGAAAACAATAAAAAGGGAAGATAAAATTTACAGCATATAATTTCTCTGGTGGCGGAAATACCCCTTCATAAAATCGGGCTATTTTCTGATGAAATTTTTGATATAATTAAACGTTGTCGAGAATCGTGTAAGGTGGTCTCTTGTACGTGTATTTTACTTCACTAAATTTCACCTCACTAAATATATTGAAAATTCTTATTATATGTTGTGAACATTTTGTGAATATGTATGATACATTTATTGTATGTCATTGTTTTTTTTATGTTTTTGCTTTAACCCGTAACTAATGAGTGCAGTAAATGTCAATTTGTTGCACAGTGAAATTCATAACACTGAATGTTCTCTCAATTTATCACAATATTCTATCTTATAGGGAATCAACTCTGACGTATCGTGTAAAAACTTTCCCAAGGCTTTCTTCATATGATATCAATTTTTTTATCTTCATAAAGCAGTTTGTCGAAAGATGGTGTATCAAACAGTTTTGACTTTCACTATAATTAAAACGTAAAACGTTTAGTTCTACAAGAGAAAGAAATATGACCATTTAGCCGTATATTTTGTTCCTAAGTCAGGCCATTTTTAATTTAATTTTTAAAATTTTTTGATATGCTTAAATGTTGTCGAGAATCGTGTAAGGTGGTGTTCTGGTACGTGTATTTTACTTCACAATTTTACCCCACTAAATATTAATAAATACTCTATTATATATTGTGAACATTTTGTGAATTTTACAATACATTTATTGTATGTCATTGTTTATGTTTTTGGTTTAACCCGTTATGGTTTACTTATGCAAATAAAGTAGTGTATTGTCTTGGAATAAAATTAATATATGCAATACTTGTATGTTTTCTGCATGTTAGCAGTCGAGCATGGCTGTAAATAGCCGTTTTTTGTCTCTTTAAATCATTTTAGAGTTTTTTTTTGTGAAGATGTAACTATTCAACTGACATCGAAAACCAAAACCAATTTTCTGTTGCGATTGTATAAATATCTACCCTTCCAAAGAAAAGCTCGGCTCATTTGGTTCTGAAGGTGATATACGATGAATTTCAACAGAAAGTTCAGAAACAAAACAGATCAGAAACAAGTGGCAAGTATAGCGGGTGAATCTTTTGACTTTGTTATGTTAGTGTATTTAACAAATTACCTGTTAAACAGTTTTTGAGCAGATAAATGTATTTGCATAATTGATAGTTGAAGAAAAATAAATTCACGAGAAAGCGACCATACATCTTTGAGGTAACCCTTGAACTTACAATAAGGTATGAGCAAAGCTCATTGTTGAAGGCCTTATAGGGCCTGTAAGTCTCGTACAATTTTGGCACTTCCGGGATCGAAAACTGTACCCGGAAGTTACATTTTAAACAAAGATATATGACGTCTCAAACACAAATTTGAGCGTCACAATCCTCTGACGTCATGTTTTGGCGGAAAACGTTTTCAAATTGCCTGTTTATCGTGGATTCTCGTGAGTCACATGACGAGACTTACAGACCCTATACTTGTGGTTTTTCTGTACCTTGAGAGTTTTGGTAAGTTACATAAAAATTTCAGCATAAACAAACTAAACAAGAAAGTAAAAAGAAGCACAATATATATACCAAAGTGTAAGGATCCAATAAAACATACACCTTTGAGAAATAACATGGAAATGTTCACTGGAATCCGTACAGAGGATACTTTGTTATAATGAATTGTCTTTTCCTATAAAAAATTTAAGTGACAAACATAAGAAACATTTAGCAATGTTTAGTAATGTTAAATAGCAATCAACATTATATATTTTGTATTAACCATATGAAACATAAAAAATTGTTATACAGTGTTAATTAAGGGCATACGATACAGTTACAGGGGAGATAATAACCTTGTTATGCGGAGTGGTAACGTTTTCCCGATTTTCGTGACGTCGCTCAAAACATGATCGTGAATTCGCGGGAAAAGGACGGTATTAGTAACCCACACAACTTTATTCATTACCGGGAAATGCACTATCCAGGATCTTGCTCACAACACATCTGTCAGATTAATACTAGGTGTATATAATGTAAATTTTTAACAACGTACGCTTTATTATATTGATTTGGCCTAAGTTCACTTTAGGGGACCCAGTCCTAAATAGACTAACCATATCCCGAACCTAACCCTAACCACAGGACACTATCTCTAGCCCTATTCCTAACTTTAACCCTAACTCATAACCTTAACCCTAACCAAAGCTTACTGTAATAATTGTTAATACAAAAAAATCACCACCCTAAAGTGATGGGTCCCCTAAAGTAAATGAAGGCCATTGACTTTACGCCTTAATAAATGTTATATATGGTGGTGGTTCCGCAAAACGTTGAAATATAATGATGGGCTGTGCACATCTGGTAGACGTCGTGTTGTGGATGTGTAGAAGTCACTACTATACAAAGTAAAGACACCAGAATTTGTTTGATTTGTTTGATCTTCGAGTCACAGAAGTGGTTTAATATAGTTGGTAAAATGCCCGGTCTAACTTATGTACCTTCTAGGATAAAATGTATGTTGTTTTCAATTTCTTTATTTGGTCCCTTAATTACGGCAATTCAGTTTATTACTTCATTGTCCTAATTTCCGTGCTGTGAGAGTTGAATAAAACACTAAATAATGGAACTTGGGGAAACTACCTCATGCAAAGGAGACAAAGTTTTCTAGCAGACAAAACTACAAAAAAAACATTGTGATTATTGTTTTGATAGATTTTTAGACACGAGTCACTAGGAACTCATCCTACTCAACCAACGATATTGCACCGTTAACTAGTACTTGCATATTACGGACCGAATGCTATTTAAACACTCAATTAAATTTACATAAACGGACATAACATCGTCGTATGTATGGGTCACACGAAGACAGACCACACTTTCAAATATACAATAATCGTCTTGCACTATGTGAGACCAGTACTGGAATTAACAAAAAATTGTAACGTGCAACAACCAAAAATAAACAAATATCTGTGATACTGACTAGCGATACTCTGCCACCTGATGAACTATTGCAAATAGAACGAAGAAAAAAATCGGCGGGTAAATATGACGGACGTTGTACCGAGAGAAATACAACGCAACGTCATTTACCGCCAAAATATTATTTTGTGGTAATTTTTTACAGTTTTTCTCAAATATCTTTAAAACTAGCACATGGACCCCTATTTTCTCCTTGGCTTTTAGAAGAAGGTCACCGAGAGGACCAATTGCCAAATTATGAAGGAAAAATCAATAGTCAAACTTTTTATATCTCGATTTCAATCCATGAATATAGCTATAATCTAGCATTATATATACAAAACCACCAAATATAGGATATATCAGATGTTGTTAATGTGTTTTATTATAATCCCATTTTAAGGCGATAAAATGAGAAATACAGATAAAAAAACAGAACTAAAATAGCCAAAGTACTTTGAAAGTTACAAACATTTAAAAATTTCCATGAAAAACGCAAATTATTGGGTTTTACCCCAAAATTAGCGATTTTCAACGTTAAATATCTCAAAAAGTAAGTCATGAAGGTATGTTTTTCTTTTCATATTTGGAAACCTTATATCAAAATTTACATTATATCGGATTTTAGTGAAAAAATCAATATGGGATCTATACTGTATCGTATGCCCTTAAGGATGTACTCTTTCTGAGGGGCCACACTTTCAAAGTATCAAACTTTTTTTCAAACCTTGATGTTTGCAATGTTCTTAAACCTATAAATTCAATATATAAAGAAAAATTCATAGGTTGCTGTGTAAATTATTTTGCTACAGATGTTTGAAAGAAACCAATTTTAGGACTTTTGCTCATTTTTAGTCATTTTTGCCCATTTTTGACTATTTTCACTTAGAGTATTTAACTTTTTCTCATACTTTCTAAAAAGCTGTAAATAGAAGGAATGAACAAACTCAACCTCCAAAAATCATATGTTGGTGTTGATATAAGAAAGTTCTGTCCCATTTTAGGGTCAATTTCAACACTTCCATATTTCCCTAAAAATGCAGATTTTCTAAAATTTTCAAACAGATGATGGTTTAAACTTCATTTGTTATATTCAATATATTCAATATAACACTATTTTTAAAAAAGCGAAAATAATTTTGAAGTGCATATTTTTTCATAAAATGTCTTTTTCTAACCCAACCCCTATTTTGTGAAAATTCCACATGAACACATGAATCCAACAGCCAATTAGGGCATAAATCTTCAGTTTGAGATTACTCTGAACCTACTCGATAGAAATGAATGATTTTTGACACAATTTAAAGATAAACATAGTTTTTTTATAATTCGATGCTATTGTACATAAAATATAAATAATTTTAAAATTATTTACAAACGAGATTTAAACGAGACTGAAACATGACAAAAATACACCCTTAAACGAACGATCTTATGAATGGAAATATTAGGCATCAATTAAAGCAACAGAAACATGTTTCCAATATAGGAAAGATAAAGCATATATAAAAAAGAGAGGAAATAGGGTAAATGTCAAAGAGACAACAACCCATCTCTAGCTTAAAACGACACAAAAAAGATCTAGGGGTCACCGTAAGGTCTTCAACACAGTTAGGAACCTCACACCATATAGCAAGCCCTAAATGGCACCAAAAGTAAAAAGGTGAATAAATCAATGGAAACAAATCACATCCAAAATAACCCCTTAAATTTTATAAGAAGACGACAACAAGCCAATGACCAACATATTACTGACTTGGGACAGGCGTAAAAATTGCGGTTGGTTTTCTTGGATCCAAACCCTTTCCCTATGTGTGGTGAATAACTAAAAAATAAATACACAAAAAGACTCACATCATCTTAAAAGCATCCAAGAAAAGGAACTATTTCGATTGAATATAAGACAAATTGGGCGATAATTGTTGGAAAGATTACGTATCAAATATCGGTAATATGAAGTAACAGACATGTAAAAGACTATCCAAAATTGAACATATTTATCAATCATTTTAGAAATGTAACATCACCCATCGACAAGATTATATTAGATTTTAGAGATGAACAAATAAGTAATATGGAGTGAATGTATAGGCCAAAATCCTTATAAATACATTTTAATTCTGACGACATGTTTTTGTGCCCACATCTCATGATTTTATTATGCCAAGTTTTCTTACTTTTGACTCGATGAGTGCCCTGTGGTTGTTTAAGTGTTGTAATTGTCTTTTGATAGTCTTTTTGTCGAAAAACGGATGACAGCAATTTGTAAGAACATTTTGCCCGTTGAATGTATAGTAAGTGAGAACCGAACCGTCTGTATGTTTGTTGACGATCCCGCATCCATGTTTATAAAGTTATAGATGTAGCATTGTTCGACAATTAGCAATGAATTCCGCTCAAACCGGTGCTAGGGGCCGGTCCTGAATTTACTTTGAGGTATGGGCAAAACTCATTGTTGAAGGCCTCATTGTAACTTCAAGATGAAGAACAACAGTGAAAGCGTTCTTCTATTGCTTTTAACCATGTAACTGTAGAGACTTTGTTTCATGTGCATTTACTCCATATCCCTTCATTGCTTATAGCAAGATTAAGCAAATGGAACAACGCTTTCATTGTTGTTCTTCATCTTGAAGTAAACATGAGGCCTTCACCAAGGAGCAAACACTCTTACTTCATAGTAAGTTCACCGGTTTGAGCGAACCAACTTGCTAAATATCGAACAACGCTAAGTAATCCATGTTTCCATTTTGTCATGGATGCGGGGTCGTCAACGAGCATAAAATATCGGGACAAAGTACTCTAAAAACCATGTCATCCATGGTCAGGCAAAGGCCCCAATAGACAATACAACATATAAACGAGAGAGTTTTAGTATCCACCAGATTCAGTCTCAACATTGGAACCGTTTAGTATTCAAAAGCATCCGACAGATTTAATATCTAACAACGGAAAACAAACATAATTTAACACCAGAAAGAAGTAGTAACCAACAGCGGAATGATTTAGTATTTAAGATTACTCGATTTTTACCAACACCGGAGCGATCGATCAAGCAATCAAATATTCGAAGATAAAACACCCAACATCAGAATAACTTACTATCCACCATAGGAGAGATCCAGTTTCTCTAATTTCTAAAAAATTTAAACACCTGATAGATTGGTTATCGAAATAATAATCAACGTGTGTGTAAATTTGATCTCTGTTGGCGATTGTTCAATCATGTAAATGTCTCGTGTCAGTTTCTAAAAATAGTGCAACCGGATGTTGATGAAATTAACAACTGCATCATTGTCTAGCGAAATGGTTTTTGTTTTTTTATGACTAAGATAACTCAATGTATTGATAATATCACATTTTTATCAAAAATATTATACTCAACATCCTTTTCAACGAATAGCGCAATGATACACATAGCAACGATGATAGCAACAAAAATGGTGGCAAATTTGAGACTGGAGACTATGGAGATCCCTTCACCTCAAATAAATTGAGAAGAAATAAGAACAACAATCTCTAACATTTTTTTTTCAGGTTTATTACGATTATTTCTCTCATCTCGCTAGTCAAACTAAACACATTTTCTCGGTAAACCCCAAACTTTAAAATGTGAAAATTTAACTAATAATGTAATGAGACTATATGTCAAACATAGAAAATGTTGCAAATCCATTATCAGAAAGATTCAGTAGTAAGCATCGGAAAGATTCAGTAGTAAACATCGGAAAGATTCAGTAGTAAGCATAGGAAGGATTCTGTAGTAAGCATAGGAAGGATTCTGTAGTAAGCATTGGAAGGATTCTGTAGTAAGCATAGGAAGGATTCTGTAGTAAGCATGGGAAGGATTTTGCAGTAAGCTTCGGAAAGATTCAGTAGTAAGCATAGGAAGGATTCTGTAGAAGCATAGGAAGGATTCTGTAGTAAGCATAGGAAGGATTCTGTAGTAAGCATAGGAAGGATTCTGTAGTAAGCATGGGAAGGATTCTGTAGTAAGCATAGGAAGGATTCTGTAGTACATATGGCAAAATGAGGGTTACCTTTTTATGCAAATTTATGACTATTCATAGGCAGTTATACCACGTGACCATATAGAAGTGCCTGAATCCATTTTTCCAATTACCATCGTTATACGGATAATATTATCTTTTTCACCTTATTCGACTCTAATTTTACCTGCACAAATAAAGTTTCCGGCGCGAATTTCATGAAATAAATGTGAAATCTGTGTAAATGTTGACAAAATTGGGACAGTTTCATAAGGTCCTCATCAAAACCATGCATTTTTTAACATTCGTGGGAACCTTTATTTCATTTCTGTTGATGTAAGTAGGTATATCACTGAATTATTATTGTTAAACACTTGCATATTCTTTCATGACAAGTTGTTTACATCGTGAGATTACTTGACAATTTCAATTTCAAATCACAGAAAATCGACATCTGCAATATCTTGACAAAGACAATACTACGCAATTCGCTTCAAATATTATTTCCTTCTGGGAACCTTGAATTTTTAAGATATTTTATTCATTTGAATGTGTGGTGAAGGAGGGAAACGTAAACTGTACATTTTATTCATGTAAAACTGACAGTTTTATAAAATGTCCGGGCCCTTCATGAAAATGTTTCATTTCTTTTCACGATGTATTTGATATTTTGACGCCATTTTCTCTAAAAATGGCGATATATGCAAATGAGCAAAACGATCAGATTTTGCCATATGAAGCATGGGAAGAATTCTGTAGAAGCATAGGAAGGATTCTGTAGTAAGCATAGGAAGGATTCAGTAGTAAGCATAGGAAGGATTCTGTAGTAAGCATAGGAAGGATTCTGTAGTAAGCATTGGAAAGATTCTTTAGTAAGCATCGGAAAGATTCAGTAGTAAGCATAGGAAGGATTTTGCAGTAAGCTTCGGAAAGATTCAGTAGTAACCATAGGAAGGATTTTGTAGAAGCATAGGAAGGATTCTGTAGTAAGCATAGGAAGGACTCTGTAGTAAGCATAGGAAGGATTCTGTAGTAAGCATGGGAAGGATTCTGTAGTAAGCATAGGAAGGATTCTGTAGTAAGCATAGGAAGAATTCTGTAGAAGCATAGGAAGGATTCTGTAGTAAGCATAGGAAGGATTCTGTAGTAAGCATGGGAAGGATTCTGTAGTAAGCACAGGAAGGATTCTGAAGTAAGCATGGGAAGGATTCTGTAGTAAGCATGGGAAGGATTCTGTAGTAAGCATAGGAAGGATTCTGTAGTAAGCATGGGAAGAATTCTGTAGAAGCATAGGAAGGATTCTGTAGTAAGCATAGGAAGGATAGACCACCTTCTTACTTTTTTTATGAATGAATTGCGCCGGTTGACCTGGGGTCAATCGGCGCAAATTGCGTCACTAAACATTGTGACGTTTGAAAATCTATATTGTGACGTCAAAATTTTGCGGGAAAATTCACGTAGTGGAAAGTCGTCTATTCTGTAGTAAGCATGGGAAGGATCCTGTAGTAAGCATAGGAAGGATTTTGTAGTAAGCTTCGGAAAAATTCAGTAGTAAGCATAGGAAGGATTCTGTAGAAGCACTGGAAGGATTCTGTAGTAATCATAGGAATGAGTCAGTAGTAAGCTTCGGAAAGATTCAGTAGTAAGCATAGGAAGGATTCTGTAGTAATCAGGAATGAGTCAGTAGTAAGCTTCGGAAAGATTCAGTAGTAAGCATGGGAAGGATTCTGTAGTAATCATAGGCAGGATTCTGTAGTAAGCATCAGAAAGATTCATTTTCCAACTCGGAAGTCTTTTTATTTAGAAAATGTCACTTGAATTGAAGCGTTGACTGCTGCACGCAGCAAATCAGTCCGTAGGAAGACCATAAGCCAAAAGATGTATAAAAGCTGACATAGAACAAACAGCCAATAGGATCTAAATTGAAAGTTAAATCAGCTACACGGACAGAAGCACTTGTTATTTTCAAGAAAATCTTCCAGAAAATATTTACTCTGCGGTACGTTTGAAGATCAATTCGGTATTTGGCCTAGCACTGGAAGACAGGCTAATCGGTTGGTGAATGCTAGTAGTTAACCTGCACTGGAGACTAAAAAAAACAAAACAAACATAATACCGAAGTAACTGTACATTTAGTTTAACCAGATGGCGGTTTAATTAAGTATCAAAAGTACAAATGCAATCAAACCTTTGATGAACAATTTTTTTAAGTTAAAGTATCTTAGTTATGAACTCCTTACCCTTCTGGAAAAGACCCCCATGAGCAGCGCAAACATAGGGGAAATTTAGCTCCATCCCAAATAAATAAAACCGAGCTTCGGAACTTTCAATATTCACGGTTTAAACAGCACAACAGATAACTAAATGTGCACAGTAATACTTTATGCATTGATATTTACTGTGATTTCGCAAAAACAGTAAAAATGTACTGAATAAAAGATAAAAGTTATTTATGACGTTTGTTTTGCACTATATAGAATACACCTTTTCTGTTCCAGACTGATTATATCTATATATATGTCGTTACATGTGAAAAGGAATCACTAATTGGACATTACATGATATTCAACTATAGCATGAAGAATCGAGTTGTCAGCAATCAGCCAGACAAACTTGTTATGTATGTCGTTTCATGGCCAAACTTTTGTTAATATTTTTATTTCTTTTTGATAAATATACATAGGAGGAGAGTAGACTCATCCATTACTTATTTGTACAAAATAACAAAATTAAGAATGTTGCAAGTTACCGTGATCAAACCTGCAATGCAATATAATCAAGATGAGGAAACCATGGTAAACGATAGCTAATCCCTTACCCGTGTGTTTAATGTTTGTATGGTATTATTGGCGCTCCACAAAGTTGTATTATTCAAGATTTTTGCCTGTTAATTAAAGCTGATCCAGTCATGCATGAAATGTAGGTTAAGGTGACCTGATTTCAATGAGGAGCCTCATAGGTCTATAGCAGATGCATCAACTGGTGAATAATTAATCCTCTATAAGTTGCAGTATTTAAGACTGAAACGCGAACTTTAATCTACGTCAACCATATTGAAGTGTAGGCTGGCTTGTTAAGTCTCATGAATTGTGCGTGAGACTCACGCATTTTAACGAATTTTCAACCATTTCTCATGCTTCACGCATTAGTCAAACCATATTTTTTTTTGTTTACAGTCAGATAAAATACTGGAATAAGATCCGGTTTTTTAAATTAATGGTCGACACCAACTTTTAAGTAAATTATGCTCCATACCTGGCACCAAATTAAACAATATCCTTGATGAATGCGAAACTATTTCGTACCTTAGTCCCAAATACGAAACTACAAAGATAATAACTGCGTTCTGCTATTAAATCGGCGCAAATGAAAAATAAAATCGGCGCAAATGAAAAATGAAATCGCCGCAAATGTCATACGCCCATTTTAAGCTTTTTCCTAAAATCGATCATCCTGACCAACATCAGATCATTTTCTTAAGATACAATACATCGACAAAGGAAAAGATTTCATAAATATTGCTGGCATTCTAAATGATCATTCAGTTAAAGAAAAAAATCATGCCTATTTCGAAAATACAGAACTTCCCATCATTTGTTACTAATACAAGCAACCTAGCCGACAGTACGTCGTCAATTACAGTAAAGTTTGTAATGATATAAACATTAACAAATTTGTAAATGATTCATGAACATTGCAACAGTTCAAAATACGTCTATAGCCCTAGCTCCCATGTCATCACAAGAGATCTCAACATCTTGCAGGACAAAGAACGTATTAATTTCTTAAAGAAAGGTCCAAAATATGGGCCACCTTCTAAAATTAATTGGAAAGATTGTCGTAATACCATCAACGACTCACTTAAGACTTATTGTAAAAATTGGGTTAAACGTGTACACGTTGACAAAAAAAAATCTCTGGACTCTTTATTTAATGCTATCATAAAAATTGTAGATATCCGAATTAAACAGTTTCGACAACATTTCCGTCACGACTACAACACTAAACCAACCGTTTCTCTCATCCAAAAGCAACTTTAAGAATTTGGTAAGGAATTCGTTTCTGTCCCAGCTGATA
>MJUU01029144.1:0-10003 GCA_002080025.1 Modiolus philippinarum
AATACATAAAATGTTATATATATCTTTACTTGTCAGTTTTGTTACACATATGTTATTCGATTGTAAAGATATTGGCATATTTCGAAAGGTCTGTTTGAACTACTGATTCAACTGAGTCTGTACTTTTGATTGTTTGCTTCCATTTAAGTGGAATGGAACTTTTGATAATTGAAAATTCTGACATCCAGTTTTGCTTATATTTGAGATTGCCTTATTCAATGTTTTCAGATATGTTTCCATTTTGATCCATTATGTCGTTAATAAAGATTAACCCACTTTTGATCCAATTTTCCATGAACAAATTTTCCTTTATACTTAATGTATTTGTTCTCCCATATAATTTGCTTTCTTATTTCAAAATGTCTTGTTGGTGACTTCACATTTTCCTTGTTACACTTTATCCATACTTGAATTAGGTCAGTATAGAATGGTGAAGATAAAATTTACTATTTAAGCAATTAAAATTATCTAAACTGGTTTTAAAGATTAAAAAATTTGGTCCGAATTGTTCCAGATATGAACAAGGAATGATTTTCCAGCTGCAAACTGGGATAGAAGAATCTGTCAGCTCTCTTATCCAAGATGTTTTAATTGCATTAAGATAATTCTCAATATCAATCATTTTTAACCCTCCCTTTTCATAGCTTTTACATAAATCTGAACGTTTTATTCTATCAGTCTTCCCTCCCCAAATGTAATTGTATACTATTTTTTAATTTTTTGTATATATTCCTTCTGAATTGTACATACAGATTATATAAATGTGAAATTTGGTAAGACGAGGGATTTTATAACTGCAATCTTACCAAGTATACTTAAGTTTCTTTTGTTCCATTTGTTTGTGATATCTTGTTATTTTTTTAACTTGTTTTTCTATATTTGCTTGTTGACATTTAAGTTTATCATGTCCAAAATACACACCTAAGCATTTTATCATATCTCTATCCCATGTAATTTGTCCAAATTTGTCTTTACAAGGTTTGAGTCTTCCTAACCAAATACCTTCAGTTTTACTTCTATTTAGTTTTCGACCTGATAAATTTCCAAATATTTCAATTATATTTAGTGCAATAGATATTTCATGTTTTGATTTGAGGGGGTAAGTAGTATCATTAACTAGCTGAGTTATTTTAATACTGTGGGTTACCCCGTTTAGTTTAATTTCTAATCCTTTGATGTTTTTTTCTTGTCGTAGCCTATTTGCCATAATTTCTACTGCAATGATAAAAATCAGAGCACTTAGAGGGTATCCTTGACGAATACCTCTTTGAATTCTATACGGTTCTGAAATCCAGCCGTTATTACTAATACACCCTTTTATATTAGTATATAGTGTTTTTATCCAAATTAAAATAGACTTTTGAAAACCAAATTTTTCTAAACTTCTAAACACGAATTCCCATTCTAAAGAGTCAACGCTTTCGTAAAATCAAGGAAAAGAATTGCTTCATCAATGTTAAAGTGTACACAGTGGTCAATTACATCTTGAATTTGTCTCAAATTGAAGCCTATATAACGGTTTTTGATGTGACCATTTTGATCATTAGATATAAATACTGGCAGAACTCTTTTTTTAATCTTTGAGCTAAAGAGTATGCAATCAATTTAGTGTCAGTATTTCGAGTTGGGAATGGTCTGTAATTAGAGAGTGACAAAGGATCATCTTTTTTTATAAATTATATCAGCATGCCTAATTTTTGTAATTCTGTGAATTCCGTTCCGTCATAATTAAAGTTAAATACTTGTAATACAAAATCTTTAAGTAAGTTCCAAAATTTTCTATAGAATTCGACAGTTATGCCATCATAACCAGGTGAACGATTTAGACGCATTTTAAAAATTGCATCAGTACACTCCTCAACTGTTTATTTCCCTTCACATATTGAGCTTTCATCCTTATTCAGTTTTTTATCTATTTTTGTATCCCTTATATAGTTTTGTACATCATGCACATCAGGTTCTGTTGCTTTATATAAATTTTCATCAAAAGATTTTCCGATTTGGAGTATTTCAGATTGATTTCGTGTTATATATCCATTTTCGTCCACTAGTGAAGTTATTGTTTTTCTTGTTTGTAGTGTTTTCTCTAAAGCTAAGAAGTATTTCGTATTTCTCTCTCCCTGTTTAACCTATTCAACTCTAGACCTTATTTGGGCCCCGTTTGCTTTAATGTTATATTTCTAGTTCTTTTTTCAGTTTCATTTATTTTTCCTTCAATGTCATCATGATCATCATTATCATATCGATTGTTGTATCTATGTTTATTCAAACTAGTAAAGTTATTTTCTAAAATGCATATCTCATTTTTCATTTAGAGGTTTTTCTTTTTACAAAAGTTGATAGTGGTTTCACGTACAGCACAATTGAACATGTCCCATGCAACACCGATATTCTCATATTGTTTTATTTTATTTTTGAATTTATTTATAAAGTGTTCAATGAGTGATTGATATTCACTATTATCTATTACCCTATTATTTTATTTGAAGGTCCCTGGGCCTCGGTAATTCGTACATGTCGCAAATTTAATAGATATGGCTAAGTGATCTGTGCATTTTGTTAAGGCAGGTGTGATATCACATTAATTTACTATAGGGTTTAATTCAGACTGAATAAGAAAGAAATCAATCCTGCTTGCTTCATTTTTAATTTTCCGTTTCCATGTAAATTGTTGTAAATTTGGATGATTCATTCGCCAAATGTCAGTTAACTTAAAAGTTTTGATTATTTGCTTCAAACCATAAACAGGAGTGTGTGATCTTTTTTTTAACATTTTTATTGTCCAATGGCAGGAGTGTATCATTCATGTCTCCACCTATAATTAGTAAGCCTTAGCATGTTTTTTTCAATTACATTTTTCAGTTTTTAAAAAATAAAGTCTTTCTTTCTGTAAAATGATTTGGTGCATAGACATTAACCAAAGTATATATATTTTTGTCCATTTCCATATTTATTATCAGATAGCCCCCCTGTTGATTCTCGTGTGTATCAATTATGGAATATTCAATATGTTTGCTTATAAGGATAGATACACCTTTTGACTTTACTTCCAAAACTATGATAGGAGTCAACATTCAGAGTATTTTTTATTTTGTTAACATTATCTTTAACAAAATGTGTTTCATGGATATAAAAAATTGACACTTCTGTTGGTACATCCATTAATTAACTCTTCTTAATTTGTCAAATTGACCTAAACGTTGGCAATTCAAACTGCAAATGTGTATTTCATTTTTGTTTACACTTCTCATATTTGTTTTTCTTTGCCTTGACGCATGCGTAACAAGTAATTGGTTTTACCCGAAGCTCTAAATATACAAATTCCAATCGGCATACTAAAAAATACAGACTTGATATAACCCGGCTAGTCAAGAACAACAATATTGTCTTACCTTCAACATATTCTGAAGATACAGTATTTAATACAAATATCAAACTATTTATTTGTGATAGATATATTTTCAAATTATATATGTTTGATATCATTTTAAAAATAAGTGTTTGACCACTATTTATATCGGTCATCTCGGCTATAAATAACTTTCCAACATTGTTGTTTACGTCTGATATTAACGACATGGTTGTACACAATCTGTATCATGTCACTCCGTGTATAATTATATATTGAAACAAGATGTTTCATTAGTTTAATATTTGATTTTATATTTTTTTTGGCATTTTTACATATTTTTAGGGGTTTTAAAAAATATTGTCAAAAACAATAATAAACAAAGACAATATATAAATATGTACATTAAAAATAGTCAAAATACTATTCTTGGTTATTTGAATTGGTAACTATGTTTTGTTTGGTGTCGCTGGTTCTGTCATGGATGATATCTGTCGGAGTAGATGATGTTCTTGAAATACAAGAAATATTTTGTACTTTTTCGCCTGGTGTTTTATTAGCATTGTCAACCGAACCAGAAAAGAATCTAGACAGTTGAGTCTGGCCAGACTCAGGGACAGTTTTTCTGAGATCTACTAGCTTTCTTTTTTTTCGTGTCTTTTGTCCATCCTTCTTTGGAGTTTCCTGTGATAAATTTTTAGATGTCTCATTGTTGTGATCATTTGGTTCATCTGTTTGGGTTGTTTGAGAATAATTGTCATTTTTTTTATTTAATGCAGTTTCACTCATAGTTGGTTTCAGAATTGATTGTGACTATTCAATACTCTCACAAGTTTTGTCGGGATCATTTTCATTTGAGGCAATTGAGCCTTCATCATCAGTTGTTGAAGCGTACTCTTCACCTGATATTTCTGTTTCAAATTCATTTCTCTTGTAACCCGATTTGCTACAAGAGGTGCAACACCAATCATTTGTGCATTCAATTTGCTTATGGCCTCCTTGTAAGCACTTGCTACACTTGATATTTTCATCTGTTATTGACTGATATTTATAAATCACAACTGCCCTGTATTTACCGACGACTATATTCCTTGGGAGGGGGTTGTTAAATGGAGCACCTATTATTATTCTATCTCCCATCTGACAGTTTGTAAACATAGAATCTACTCTCAGTCTTTCTCTATAGCTATTTTTATTACACAACCCAAAGTTTCTAATATAAGTAGGATTTGCCCGTCGTCGGCCGACAATGGTATGTTCTTGACTCGAATCCGTACATAGCTAGGATCTTCATTGACAACTATTCTTGGATTTCTACTATAGGTTTTAAAAAAGAAAATAAAACATAATTAAACTTAGTAGGAAGTCCGGAAAGCCCCTCTCGGTATAAAGCATCTAAGACAAGTCAGTGGTAGGGTTAAATAGTTTTTTGTCACCCCCCTGTTTTGCTATAGAAAAAAAGACATGCGGATTTTTGAAGTAATGAATGCGTGGTCTGTTCGAACGTCACCCCTTCAGCAATCGTTAGCAAATGTAAAGCATGAGACCTAAAGCCTGTTTGCGTACTTCTCACAAGTTTATGCTTTGAAGGATCACTATAAACTTACGGCGGATTTCCCCGATGATTAACGTATTTTATTTGCAGTTCTTCAATGAACATACCAATATTCCTCTAGTAACACCTATAAAACTTCTTCTAAACTCCTGTCGTTTGTCTTCTCATCAAGCAATCACGCTTCTATAGAATTCTGCTGTATACCAATTTGTACTGCCTGAAGAGGTTTACCTTGATACTCCAGTGATGACAAATTTGTATACAATAGAATTCTATAGAAGTTGATTGCTTGACAAGAAGACAAAAACAGGACTTTAGAAGGAGTTTTATAGGTGTTACTAGAGGAATATTGGTATGTTCATTGAAGAATTGCAAATAAAATAGGTTAATCATCCAGGAAATCCGCAATAAGTAACAACAACCTTCGATTTCAAAACACCACTGTTAAAAGATAGGTCAAAATACTTTTCATGAATGTCTTTTCCAACAGTATTCGGTACTCTTCTGTTTTGCCGGGACACTTGAAAAACGGGAATATTTTAAATTTTTCATTAGAACATTTATCTAAATATTCGATAAGAGGTATTTTTTCTATATTGGGGTTGCCAAATCTGTTGTTTGCGCACAATTTGAATGGTATATTCGCAAGCTTTCAAGATGCCAATATTGAAGGCTGAGCCTTTAAAGCTTTGAATCAAACACTTTCTGGCATTTAGAAAAATAAGCAAAGATTGGTAAGATTTGATTTTTGAATAGTGTGCTTCATGTGGCGACATGTCTTTATTTAGACTGCCAAGTTATGTATACATGTACCTATTTTTTAGAGACAGACAAGAAAAAGCCCGGGGACAAACTAGGAAATTTAACCATTCTAAATATGTGTATCAGGCAAAAGCTCTTGCAGCAGGAAAAAAATCCAAAAATTGCTGCTTAGTGGAAAGCTAGTTAATCAAAAGGCACTTGACTAGTTGAAAATTACGAGTTGGAAAAGACTTGCCACTGCTTTTATAAAGATCACATTAACGAAATTACCATCTCTGCTACCCTATTTAAATGTGTTTATTCCCTCAAAAGACTAAATTTCTTTTGATTTTGAAGGTCTACTTTTTTCTCATTTGTGTTTCTTAATTTTAAACTACCTAGCTCTTCTGCCTACACCACTCAGTGGACAAAGTACATGTACTAAATCGTGGTTAGGATTTCAAGTACATCTTAGTATTTAAAAGGTATTTATATATGAAAGCCCTTTTCCCAGAACCACCACTTATATCTTTTCGCAGGCCCAAGAACTTGAAGGATATGCTCGTTAAGGCTAAACTAAAATCACCTGTAATAGGACAATTTAAGACCTGTCCAGACAAACGGGTCTTTTGTGCAAATACAGTCTTACAACATCGACATTTGAGAGCACAGCAACTGGCGAGAAATTCAAAATTTTCGGCAATTTGTCCTGTAAATCCGAAAATGTGATATATATGATTACGTGTGCGGTATGTCAACAGCAATATATTTGTGAAACAAAAAATTCACTAAATCTCCGTATTAATTTACATCGTAATCACATAAAGAAAAAGGAATTAACACAGGCAACGGCTGTCCATTTCAACAGCATAGGGCATAGCTGGACAGACATGCAAGTTGTCGCAATTGACCAAAATAAATCTTGGAATGAGACAAAGCGACAAGCAAAAGAACGGTTCTGGATGCAAAAAATTAAATCCAGCTTGAATATTAAAACCTGAATTTTGAGATGATTAAAATTCTAAACTCAGCAGGAAATTTGTGTAAAAATAAAAAATAACACATTTTCCAATTGCAGATATTATTTCTTCCGGATTAACTACAATGTCTTCAATTATTGATTTTGTTAAATACTTTTAGATATACAGTAACTGACCAAAGTTTTTCTTCATCTCCCTCCGGGTATTCATCTCGAATTACATTTGTGATAACCAGCGTCTACAATGTAGCTGTTGTTGTTTTGGTTAGACTTTTTGTACATAGTTTTTGTTTGATTTTATTTTTTAATTTTATCTTTTTTTGATAAAGGCCCGGATAGGGGCTGAAATATTAACTGTATTATTTGTGTACTGTTCACCTTTGTCTATTGTTTGATTATATTCTTCTCACATAGTGTGTATCCTGACGGATCCAGTACGTCGGGAATTTTGGCGTTGTTGCTTTATATAAGTATCTGTATAAAATAATTATAACGACACTAAAATGCAAATTGATGTTAAATTGACAGCAAATTTTCGCCTTTCCACAGGCTTCGTCAGGCTAATTATAAATTCTCTATGCACGTGTTTGCATGTGCGATAAAAATATTTTTGTTGTTACCATTACACTAACAATGAAAATTGAAACATAGACATTGTCGTTCTTTATGACATAGAAAGCTAAAAATAGTGAGTATAAAATAGATAATTTGATTGAGAAAGATCCAAAGATGAAAAAAACTTTTCCAGAAATACCAGTTATGGCCTATAGAAAACCAAAGAGCATACGAGACATTCTAGTAAAATCCAAAATAAAGAATAAATCCCAATCACCAGGTGGTTACAATCCTTGCAAACGTAACAACTGTAAGTGCTGTGAATCTGCAGTCATTGGCGATACATTTAAAAGTAGTGTCACCAAAGAAACTTATAAAATTTTCTCACCTGTATCCTGCAAAACAAAAAAACTGTATCTATTTATTGACCTGTGGTTCATGCAGTTTACAATATGTTGGACAAACTACCACCTGTTTCAACATCAGGTTAAACAACCACCGTTCATTTCATAATAAAAAACGAAACTGTCCTGTCACGCGCCATCTCCAATCGACAGGACATACTTTTGAAGATATCAAAATACAGATCATTGAAGAAAACGATCAGTTGGATGACCTAACAAGGGATTTGCGAGAGAATTTTTGGGTCCACCAGCTGTGTACTTTAGAACCCAACGGTCTAAACGAACGTGACCAAATGAAATTCAACAGTAACAAAAAATAAAAAAAATATTTTTCCAGCGTCAAAAAATTATGTTAACATCCTTTTAATTGATTTTATTTTTTTATTTCTTTCTTATTTTATATTCACTATTTTTAGCTTTCTATGTTATAAGGAACAACAATGTCTATGTTTCAATTTTCATTGTTAGTGTAACGGTAACAACAAAAATATTTGTATCGCACATGCAAACACGTGCATAGAGAATTTATGATCAGCCTGACGAAGCCTGTGGAAAGGCGAAAATTTGCTGTCAATTTAACATCAATTTGCATTTTAGTGTCGTTATAATTATTTTATACAGATACTAATATTATTCCTATTTTTACTTAATTGTATCAGCCTTCTGTTGGCAGATCCGACATTCTAATTAAACAAGGTTGTTGATGTTGCTATTTTTAGACAAATATATATATATATATATATATATATATATATATAACGGTCTATCGTAGGATTTAAATATTAAATTTTTGTTGATTCCAGTGGGATTCGAACCCCCTCTGTCAAGGTACTAAGGGTTGAGAGTCTGCCACGCTAACCATTACACCACCAATTCCATGTTCAAATTTCGGTTAATTAATATACTTAACTCTCATATTACGTGTCAAAATAAATTTGCAGCTCACTCTATTTTAAATCCCTTAGGTCTCCCACAGAGATGGCGTGGGCAGTGTAATCTGTTTGTAATATCTGTGCATTCGAAGAACAGCCAAATCCCTCGGTGGGAAGGCAATTTCGATATTCATTTCTCTAATTCTAACCCCGTTGGGTTCCTACGATAGACCGTTATACTTTAATTTTTAGGCCCTGCATTAGCGTAAATATTCGCAAATCCGGGGAGATGAACAAGCTTCCACGTTGACTGAATATATATATATGCCATCCTAGACACTGTGTAAATGCGATCCCACACGGACTTTCTACCCGTATACGTCGAATCTGTTCACAAGAAGAGACATTTAGACATAGAAGCAGAGAATTAACCCATCATCTTGTTAACAGGGGTTATAAGGAAAAGCAAGTCATAAAAACTATTCAAAAGGTCTCCTCGATTGACCGAAAGGAACTGTTACAATATCGAGAAAGAAAGAGAAAGAATTTACGTACCCCCCTGGTAGCTACCTTCCACCCAAAGCTACCCCATTTGTCTGCTATAACCCGTGAATTTATGCCAATTCTTCATGCGTCAACAAAAATAAAAAAAAACTGTTTCTTGAACCTCCGCTAATATCATTCCGTCGACCCAAAAATCTGAAGGATTAGAGCCAAACTACCATCACCTGAAAATGGACAATTTAAAACATGTTCCGACAGACGTTGTCTTCTGTGCAAATTTAGTTCTTCTACAAAAATCTTCAAGAGCACAGCAACCGGTGACACATACAAAATATTTACCAATTTATCCTGCAAGTCAGATAATGCCATCTATCTCATCACTTGCTCTGTTTGGCAACAACAGTATGTTGGTGAAACGAAAAATTCACTAAACCTTCGTATCAATTTGCACCGTGACCACATTCGGAAAAAAAGAAAGATCACAGGCCACTGCATATCATTTCAATTCCTACGGTCATGACTGGAAACATATGCAAGTAGTACCAATTGACCAAAATCGATCGTGGACAGACACACAGAGGCAGGCTAAAGAAAAGTTCTGAATAGAAAAGCTGAAATCCAGTTTGAATATAAAAATTTAAGAGTTTTGCTAAAAATCCCCTACCCATTTTTTTTCTTTCCTTTTTGAAATGATTAACTTGTTTTCGCTCCGATATGGCTGAAAGTTTGCTCGTTGGGCGTAAAACCCAATTTTGTAACAGTATTGTTAATAGAATCGATGTACGCATACTGACAAAACACGTTTTTCCCTTCTCATGTTACATCCGTAAACAGCAGCATCCAACATATAGCTCTTGACACTTTGTATAAATAATTGTAGTTTAGTCTTTGTAAATACGTTTTATTTTTTACATTTTATTATTATGTTTAGATGAAGGGACGGACAGGTCTCGAAATATCAACTGTTATTTTATTTGTGCCATTCACTTTGTTTATGATGTTGTATATATATAGTTGTATATATATATATATATATATATATAT
>MJUU01029147.1:0-18502 GCA_002080025.1 Modiolus philippinarum
CTGAATTTGAAATAAAAGATACTATTTTTCATCTTTTTCTCTTATGTGCGACTACTAAGTTAATGAATGACACAAAATACAATAAGACATTGACTAATTCCCTGGTTGTTGCTTATATACCATTTATTATATATTTTATATGATAATTTCGATAAAGTAGTTTCTTTTATTGACATACTTCCCACGTATTCCAATCCTGACAACTTGATTTCATTATTTTCTCCAACAAGTATTATCTTTCCCTGCAGTCTGCAGTGCACAATTTCTTTTGAATTTAAATATGCCATCCCCCTTGCGATCTGAAAAGAATCGGATATACAGAAATCTGCAAATAAAAACTCAGATACTTATTTTATTGTGTTTCTGTGTCGACAGAACGCATATTATGTCTCAACATTTAAGACACTTTATTATGCTTTCATTGATGTGTATTTCTTTGGTAACTACCAAGTTGTTTACGTATACTACACAAGGAATAAACATTCCACAATTATCATGATGCAGTGTGCTAGGTTAGACGTTTTTGTGTGTCTAAATCATGAAATTCACAAAAAACCACTGGTATTGAGTTTGTGACCTTTACTTGCGAGATGTGAATTTGAGGTTCATTTTCATTTGTAAACAGGAAAAATTAGATCTGTTCATTGTTTGAGCATATTTTTCTTTGATCGAAATATATTATTTCAAATGCAGTTCACCGATAGAAATGATTTTATTATCAGTTGTTCCCATGATTGTTTAAGCTATTACTTCAATCAATGTTTGACACAGAAAACAGTTGTATTACACCCTGGACATAATTTTTCTCAATATTTTTTAATCAAAATATTGATAGTCGTTATTTTACTAAAAGAATACTGGGATATATGGTTGTTAGGTAGAATTTCCCAAAAAGGTGGTCTTTGAGACTTCAGGAAATTAACCAAATCATATTCTTTGAAAATCCAATTGGTGAAAATGTTTGTTCTAAACTAAACAAACTACTTAAGTATAGTTGCTAGGTAGAATTAAAAAAAAAAAATAAGTGGTCTTTGAGACTTTCAGGAAATTTACCAAAATTTGAATCAATAATTTTGAAATAAACTTGATGAGAATGTTTGTTTAAAGGAAACAAACAATTAAAGTAAGGTTGCTAGGTACATGTAGAATTCCAAAAAATAAGTAGTCTTTGATAATTTCAAGAATTTTGCTAAAATTGGAATCTAATAGTTGAAATCCAATTGCTGAAAATGCTTGTCATAAACTAAAGAAACTATTTAAGTATGGTTGCTAGGTAGGATTCCAAAAAATTCAGTGATCTTTGAGACTTCCATAAAATTTACCAAAATTGGAATCAAATAATTTTGAAATCCAATCGATTAAACTTTAGTCCTAAACTAAACAAATTATTTAGGTACAGTTGATAGGTAGAAGTGTAAAAAGTAAGTGGTCTTGAGACGTTCAGGAAATTTACAAAAAGTTGGAACCACCTTTCAGAATCCTATGTTTTTAGAATTTTTTTTTTACCTAACGCTTGTCAGAACATTAAATTATACGTCAAAATTTCAACAAATGTGTATTGTACGAAAGGAAATTTAAGGATGACTTAATTCCTTAATCCAAAAATGTAGAAGGAGTTTGCATCTCATGATTATATGTGTCAAATTCCAGATCATGGGGCCTTTGTCAAAACCGACATCTTGGGCCTCGTGTTTGCATCAGACAAACATAAAAAAAAATCCGAAAGCTTATTGCGTATCTATAATGTTCAGCCCATTTCCGTCTTCGTTATTCAAAAATTAATTATTATACACGTCTCTGGACTTTGATTTTTGAAGTAATTATTCCCCATCTTTGTTTCTTTGGTATTCTCCTGTCGTTATTATAAACATTAATACGCGCCTCTGATGTCAGAACTATAAACAATACCCCTAATAAAGTGTTAAATGCCAAATAATGACAGCGCATACACGAAAAGGAGTGGGGGCGGACGTATAAACTAGTAAAAACAAATATTACCTGCGCAGCTATGGACATCAGTTCTGTTTGATGAAGTTTTGGTCCCTTTAATGATTTTAAGTACTGTACAAGATCTCTTTGTGACATGTATTCTGATACTATGCTGATCTTAACGCCATCGGAGTATGCCCCATAAAACATAACAATGTTTTCCTGATTCACATGGAATAACTGCTCTATCTTTATACCTTCTGTCTCAGTCTTGAAATGCTTAATGGCAACTTTTCTGTTTTGTTGAAAGGTTCCTGTAGTGAAGAATAGCAGATTGGTCATAGTACAAAGATGTAGTAATTAGTTCAAGTTGAAGAATGTCATTTGATATCAACACTTTGGATAAATGTACATAATTCAAAATGACTTGTACATGGTGCTATTTTTTTCTGGTAGAGAGAGATTTTATTATTTAAGCATTTCCTTAAACATGTACCTTATATGTTAAAAGTTGTCGACTTCATACGCCAATTGTTTCACATTTATAAGACTGTACATATATCCTAATTAATACATTTACCAAGTCTTCTTGACATCGTATGCATTTTGAATTTTCTATGCTCTGACTTCATTTTTATTTTGTTATTAATATATTTTCTACTTTGTTATTCTACCTATCAATGGTCACAATTATACACATCAATAAAATAAAAAAACACCATCCAAGTAGTGAGTACAAAGGTGACCCGAAACCCGATATAATTTAGAAACTTGCAATATCTTATTTTTGTAAAGCTTGATTCAAACTATTGAGCATTTCCAATGTGCAAATATCTGTCCTTTGCTCATTTATATGATATTGCTTAATAGTTCCTATCAGACGGATTTCTATTGGCTTGTATAAACTTATGTTTTATGGTTTTCAAAATGTTTTATGGTCTTTTTTCTGAACTGAAATTGTCGAAATTTCCGTCTAATTAACTAAATGTACAGTAATTTTGGTTATTAGGTACTTATACATCTGTTATACCCATTTATATTTGGAAACTAAAGATTAAGATATTGTACTACTTTTTTAGAAATCAGCATATATACGGTTGGGCATAAATATGGAATAATCGTATTTTCTGAACCAAAATTTGAAGTTTGGAAGTATTATACACAAAAGTGTGTGAATGAAAGTATAATATTTTGCTTTAAACATTGTTTTCTAACTGTATAGTACGAAAGGCTCATTCTACGAATCTGTCAGACCACTCCTTCAACCCGTTATGGTACATTTTTTGAATTAAATATTGTGTGTACAATATTTCCAAAAATACAATTTTCGATGTCTATCGTGTACATGAATGCTTTAAGTGATAATTTCATTGATTTTTAAAGGATACTTTGATTTTTGGACACAAAAAGCCCTGAATTTTCTAAGCAATTCTGAACAAAAATATTCCATATTTATGACCAAGAGTACATTAAGTAAGTTTTGCCTCACCTTTCCATATTTCTGTCTGTCCATTGTCCACTATCAAATACTCATGTTTTACTTCGGTTTTTGATATATTGAAGTAACGTCCTGAAATACACAGTGGCAGAATAAATGCATATGCAGGTAAATTTATATTTTTCCTCATCTCAGTGCGTATATTGTCTACAATCAAACACTCAAGTTTTACAGCTGTTTTGACATATTAAAGGTATGTCCTTAAATGTAAAGTGAAAGAATAATTTCTGTGATCACTGCAATTTCGGTATTTTTCAAAGTTTTTTGACTGTCGATGCTTTCTCATGGTCTGACTGACTCAATATTTCGATATAAGGACGATAAACAAAGTTATCGTTTAACACGTTAAAATACCTGAAAATTAGCAATTTCATTGGACTAATGATCATCTTCTGCAATGTCCTGACCTATAATAGCATTCGCGGTACTTAAAAACCATTTAGAATATTATATTTCTTCTCCATCAGTTCTTTAGTATATTTTGATTTTTGGTACCTAAAATGTAGATTTCATCATTCCTGATGAGACTTGACTTCTCAAAAAGGCCATCTTTTTTGACAGCGATTGTACGAACACTTTGCCAGTTAATTTTATGTTTGTTGACGACCCCGCATCCATGACGTGAAAAAATAGATGTAGCGTTGCTCAACATCTAGCAATGAATTCCGCACAAACCGGTGCTATGGGCCGTCTTGATCTTACTGTGAGGTATGAGCAAAGTTTATTGTTGAAGGTGACTTCAAGATCAAGAACAGCGATAAAAGCGTTGTTCCATTGCTTAATTTTTACCATGTATTTCTAGAGACTTTGTCTCATGTGCATTTACTCAATACCCCTTCATTGATATTTAAGATTGGGCTTTGTCTCCCTGCAGTGTGGAGTCCGTAAAAAGAATCCCCGTTCGAGAGATGATTCCTCTCTTTGTTATGATGTACTTATTCTTGAGAGAATTTATCATATTGTTATACTATCATTCTTTCAAATTTTGGCATTTTTTTTATTTTTGTAAATTCATAATTCTATTCTGACCAACTGTTTGTTGTGCCTACATATCAGTATTTTATAATACCAAGTTTTCTTACTGTTGACTCGATGAGTGCCCTGTGATTGTTTATATGTTGTGATTGTCTAAACTATTGGTCTTTTTGTCGGGCAACGGATGCATGAATGCGATTGTAAGAACTCTTTGCCATTTGATTTTATGTTTGTTGATGACCCCGCATCCATTAAGTAAAAGATGGGTGAAGCGTTGCTCGACATATAGCAATGAATTCCGCTCAAACCGGTGCTAGGTTTGAGGTATGAGCAAAACTCATTGCTGAAGGCCTCATGGTGGCTTCAAGATGAAGAACAACAATAAAAGCGTTTTTCAATTGCTTGTTTAACATGTATTTCTAGAGACTTTGTCTCATGTGCATTTACTCAATATCCCTTCATTTATTATTTCAGATTGGAGTTTATCTCTCCTGCAGTGTGGAGACCGTAAAAAGATTCCCCGTGCGAGAGATGTTTGCTTTCTATACATTTCAGTTATGGTGTACTTGTTCTTGAGAGAATTTCTGATATGGATACACTATCATACTTTCCAAAATTGGCATTTTTAATTTTTTTTTTTTGTAAATTCAAAATGTTATTCTGACCAACTGTTCATTGCGCCTACATCTCGGGACTTTAATATGCCAAGTTTTCTTACTACATGTATTTACTCGATGAGTGCCCTGTGGTTGTTTATATGTTGTACTTGTTTTCTGTTTGTCTTTTTGTCGGGCAACGGATGACAGCGATTGTAAGAACACTCTGTTAGTTAATTTTATGTTTCTTGACGACCCTGCATCCATGACGTGTAAAAAACAGATGTAACATTGTTCGACTTCTAGCAATGAAATCCGCTCAAATTGGTGCTAAGGACCGTCTTGAACGTACTGTGATGTATGAGCAAAGCTCTTTGTTGAAGGCCTCATGCTGACTTCAAGATGAAGAACATCAATAAAAGAGGTATTCCTTTGCTTGTTCTTACCATGTATTTCTAGAGATTTTGTCTCATGTGCATTTACTCAATTTCCTTTCATTTATTGTCTAAATAAATGAAATGCAATTTAGGTATTTTCGTGCCTCATTTTCATTCATTGCATTGATCAACATCCTAAACAGAGGATATCTCGGTCAGAAATCTGTAGACTGCCAAATAATATGCCCTTCTAATTTTATTTCAATAATCCGCATTTTGTTCTGTAAATGTGTTAAAAGATCAATAATCAAGTGCAACAGCACTAGAAGATATGAAACCCCAGTTTTGTCTAACCTGTTGGTTTAACATATGAAGGTTCCTTCTTTACGACGGCAGTTTTGTCTATATCTTCGTAAATGTCACTGTCTGACAATGACTCACTGTCTATATCAATCTAAAATTTATAAATCCATGTATTTAATGCAAGGTATGGATATATATATTGTTTGTTTGAAATAAAGGTTGTGGAACAAATTTGGTGATTTTTGCTATTTATTACCACATTGAAAGATGCATATAAATAATTTCCTCATTCATCATTAGATAATTGCTCTCAAAGTTTTTTTATTTAAAATGTAGGCATATTGTTAATTTTCGATACGGTCATCTGAAAAGCTGATCTCCCTTGCGGCATTTCCTCCTCCTCCAGCATTCCAAAATAAAAAACCAATGTCATTACAATAAGTAATTTGTAGTATGTTCTGCTTGTTTAGAATAAAAAAACAGTACCGAAGTTACTGTGAATCTAGTTTCTGAAATCTAGTTCAGAAATAACGAATTTGAGACAAAATTATACATTTTGCCATGAGTCCTTAATCAAAGCGAAAAAGATGTAATTTTTTCACTATTATGTGACTCTTATTGCTCCATGAAAGTCATTTGTTGGATGTTGTTCTTTGTTTCTTCGGTATTCTACTGCCATTGTTTTGGATGCATGTTCCTTCTTATTCACTCGCGATAAAAATAAATAAATTTTGGATATATTTTGTTGATTTTAAAATTTCTCAAATTATATTTGTTAAAATATCGTATATATCATGAACTGACCAATCGAAGGATGTGAACCCTAGTTGACACATATACGCGACTTCACATGGTTTTGTTTTTGATTCAAAATATTTTAACCTTGACAAAACATAGGAGACATCGTTTAACTATGTTGTCGTTTGTTTTATTGAATCGTTGGTTTTACTGACCTTCTCCACAGTGGGGGTTTCTGCCGGTTCATTCGTTTGCTCTGAAACAAAACAAAAATATAGACAATACCTTTTAAAATTCACCTTTACAATAGCATCCAAATTCAAAAACACAAACTAAGGCAACACACTTGTCTTATAAGGCATTGCATCTTATGATGTTAATATGTAAGAGGTAATGGTATCCAGACGAGTTACTTTATAACCTCTATGCAACCAATTTGAGGAGACTTATTGTTTGTCAGTTCTTATTAAGTCTCCGAAAACGAAGTTGGGAGACCCTTTTTTTTTTGCTCTGCGCTTTTACCATTTGTTCGATATCTATGTCGATATGATGTACAATCATCATAAAGGGGTCTTTTGTGGGTGCAATATGGGCTCAAAGAAAAAATGAAGTTACTTTTAAACCTTATAGGTAAAATAGCATTCATAACTAGTTCCATGAAACATTATAGGACGTTTACAAGTGAGACAAGTAAGATCAAGTACCTAGGTAGTTGAAATGTCACTATTACAAAAAATTAAAACCAAAATACACGTTATAACTGATTGATTACGGCAATATTTATTACCTAAACTATGGGAGAACCTCTGTTCCATTTAGTTATTATTATTTTTTTTTCTCTTTTTTGTACTTTTATTTTTCATTTTTATTTTATTTTGAAAGGCAGTCTGATGTGAGTGGTACTGGATAGTGCAGCACTTAGTTGTCATGGAAATCAAACAAAATAATTTTGAAAAAAAAATTTAAACACAGAAAAACAATCTTTTGCTAAAAGTTGTTCAGCAATTTGTACAAACTAAAAAATTTAATTCAAAAGAGGGGTTTTCGTAATATTAAGAAGTTTGATAAGGAGGTTTCTCCGGGAGACTTTTTTGTTTCGCCCCACCATCACAGTAACCACTTGTTATTTTTTCTCATTTCGTCAGTATTTAGTCTGATCTTCTACAGACGTTACAGGAGGAAAAATCCCTACCCCAAATAAAGAAATCGGGCTTTGGAATTTTGATCTTTATGCCCATTGCCAAACACAGAACTCATCAATATAAGGCGAAACTTATTTGAAAGGTTACACAAATTCTAACTATTGATTGGAATAATTGTACTATTGTTTTAATTTCTATATTTCATTTTGATTCATTTGTTATTTTCAACTGTAAAAAGGCAAATGTAAAAAGACAATACGAAGAATATTACTGAAATACTATACAATTTTAGTTCATTTCTGTTTGGTTTTCCGAAATACTTTGTTATCTTATATTATCTGATAATAACTTGAAACAAACCCTTTCCAGGTAAAAAGATAAAAGTATACATATTTACCTGCAAAGTCCAATGACCTTGAAAATATTTCATTATCAGGAGTGTACATAATATTACATGGGTCATTTTCAACGGTTATCCGTCCTAGAGATTTCACCGAAAAATCGCTATTGTTGACAAACACAAGCCTGGCGTTTTTCACTTTCGATACTATATTTTTCATCTCTTTTTCATCCCTTCGTAAATCTTCCTTTAATCTTTCAATCAACAAGAAAGCTTTATTTTCAGAGGCATGTTTCTTAATAAAATCTATTTCCTTGCTGTAAATGACAGCCGCATCTCGTAGATTCGTCACTTCATCTTGATGATTATTAATTTTTGCCACATTTGCATGCATTATTTCTTCAACTTTGTCTTTGAGTTGTTTCCTCACAACTTCAACGTTTGAAATGAATGAAGCTTTAATTTCTTCGATTGCATCTGAAATATTTATATCCTGCTTCTTAACTCGATGTACACTATCTCTTCCAAACTTTATAACTTTGTTAATAGTTTCTTCAATTTCTTTACTTTCATTCAATAACAGCTCATTAGTGTTTGAAAGTTTGATTGTTGATGCAACTGTTTCTATTGGTAGCACATTAGAACAATGTCTATGATTTTTTAGCAAACACTCGCGACAACATATTTGATCATGATTTGCACATATCAGATCCTCCCGAAAAGGTGGGTGTATACTACAAATTTGCCGAGACTTCTTTAATTCACATGGCAAACTTTTAACCAAGGAAATTTCAATCAATGAGTGTTCGAGAGTACATTTATTCCTCTGATGTGCTTTTGTGCATGCATCACATAAACTTTCTTCACAATCTATGCACCATTTATCTGCATCAATAGATTCGTCTGCACGAGAACAAGGTTGGCAAGCATTTACATAATTCATCCTGCATTTGGAAACAAGAAATTAATTTAGTTACATGTATAGGAAGATAAAACCATAAGCTTGATTAATTCAAGATGTCCGTAGTTACAATATTCAACAGTGAAAATGTCAGAGAATGTCAGACGAGAAACGAAGGAATGGGAGAGGGAGGAACACTTGCTATCTGAATAATCAAGTCAATAATGAACCATTATGATTTGTTATTCTGTGTTGGTATCCAACTACATATCGATGCTGACATTATTCCAAACTGAAGACGATTATAATGTTTGATATACTCGAAATGGTATTTCATTTTTGTCTCACAGCACTTTGCTGCCTACAGGTATCATGCGTCTCATTATTACATGTGTACTGTTCTCAATCATCATTGTGGTAAAGATGAAAGTTTTTGACACGTTTGATACCACTTCTTACGTAGAAGACATCTTGTTCTTATAGTTCCCCTCTTGATGGCTTATACTTTTAATAGGAGCGTAAGTATATAAATGTTAATGACTGAGATCAACTTTCAGATTTGAAGTAACTATTTGGAAGCTACCCTTCTGTATTGATTTGAAATACTATTATCATTAAACAGCACATGAAGTCTTTTTGTCGGACAACGGATGACAGCAGTTCTTAGAATACTTTGCCAGTTAATTGTATGTTTGTTTACGATCCTGCATCCATGAGTAATAAAACATGGATGAAGCGTTGCTCGACATCTAGCAATGAATTCCGCTCAAACCGGTTCTAGGGGCCGTCTTCAACTTACTATGAGGTATGAGCATAGCTCTCATGGTGACTTTAAGATGAAGAACAACAATAAAAGCGTTGTTCCATTGCTGGTTTTCCCATGTATTTGTAGGAGATTTTGTCTCATTTAAATTTACTCCATATCCCTTCATTAGTTATAGTAATCTAGGAGACATATAAATTACAGGAACTTCGGTATTTTGTTATTTATTACCACTGGGCCGAGGCCTCTGCGGGTGGATTGTTAGTCCCCGAGGGTATTCACCGACCCAGTAGCCGGTATTTCGGTGCTGACCCTAAAACCGATTGTAATATCAATAGTTTACAAAATTTTGTTAAAACTAAGGAGTATCTCCCTCATGCATAGCTGATCTGTCCTTAGCTGTATTTTGGCTTTTCTTTTAAGATCCTATTGGTTAATTGTTCTCTATCAGCTTTATACGTACATGTATTCCGGTTTTGCTTACAACGAAATATGATCTATCTCACTTAAAAATTTACTGCATAAATCAGACAGAAGGACAATTATATGTTTCGTTAAATTGTTTAATCAGCAAAGGTATATTATTCGGAGCACAATTTACGTTTCACTCAGTGAATATAGGAACTATTATACCTACACAAATTTGAAATATTAAAACATATTTTTTGCAAACAGTACAATGTTATAATAGTGTCATCGTCGTTGCAAGACCAGGAAAAGCCAAAAACTAGTAAGTAAGTAAGATAGTAAGTAAGTAAATTCTTTAATGACGGTGACTCAATTAGACTTGATTTAATTTTCATTGAGGCCCTCCAATCATTCATCAACTAATTTCATACACATTTAAATACGATCAAAAAGCATAATTAATAAACTGGCATTCATAACCACGGGCCGATGTTGAGGTTAGTGACACGACAACTTAGTTAAGGCCTTTATAGTACATTAATTTTGAAGCTGCGCATAATTGTTAAATGAAATATTTGTCAAGTTTTCAAAGCTTTCATTAATTACAATGTTGTAAACGTAAAGTAAATCATAAATAAGATTGAAAAAAGATATTATCCTTACCTAGTTGTATGTAGCCATCCTTCTGATTATCTACCTTAAAACTTGATAAAATTGATAAAATGTTTTTCGCAGAATTGCTTGTTTATCGAGTCAAGTACATCCATATTTGGGACCATTGTTCAAGATAAATCTCTCACTCCCTATTTACTAGATACATTCTACTTCATCCAACTTTGGACAAACTAAACCAACAAATAAACAAATAAAGGGATATGGAGTAAATGTACCTTGGACAAAATCCTTATAAATACATGATAAGATTAAGCAAATGGAACAACACTTCATCTTTGAAAGATGAAAGACCTATCTATAACTTTAAGAAAGAAAATTGGACAAAAACGAAATCCCGTATGTCAGACTCTTAGAAGTGGGCCATACTAGAAAAAGATCCGAAAAAAGTTCGAACAAATTCAAGGATGCCATCTTGAAAGTTAAAGGGACTGGTATTCTCAAAATGAAACTTTCAATAAAGTCAGATGGTCCTTGGTTGACAAGAGCTGAAGCGCATGACACACAAAAAAAGTTCGAATGCAGGAGCCAAAAAAACCCCACACAAACAGAACACGAAACCGGCAATTGGGTTCAAGACATACTGAAAAACTGTGCGAAACAAGATACATTCATCAAATCGCCGACATCTCAATAGCCTAATCTCGTCTCATAAGATTTCTGAAAGTGCATCAAACCCAGAAAACAGGATATAATTGGCATTGGAATTCTTAAATCAGGAATGAACATGGCAGACACATCTTCTGAAAAAGCAAATATGCTAAACGACCATTTACTTCTCAATTTACTTAAGAGGATAAGACAAAGCACCCATTCCAAACCATACAAGGGACCATCACCACGAGGATAAGACAAAGCACCACCCCCATTCCAAACAATACAAGGGACCATCACCAAACAGACGTGGGTTGAAAATTGTATCCCCACACATAATGAAAAGAAAAGTTAAATGTTGAATGAAAGGATATTGAGTAAATGCACATGAGACAAAGTCTCTACAAAAACATGGTAAAGACAAGCAAAGGAACGACGCTTTTATTGTTGCTCTTCATCTTGATGTCACCACGAGGCCTTCAACAATGAGCTTTTCTCATATCTCATAGTAAGTTCAAGATAAAAACCTGATAAAGTACGAAAAACACTTCTCAAGAAGACAGTTAACACCGTAACACCCTTGCTAGCTAGAATATTCCAACAATCGCTTGACAGAACTGTCTGGACTAATGGAATTTTAATGTAGTACCTAATTTTACAAGTCATGGACCACTTAGATGCAAAAAAGATCCTACACGACAACCAACTTGATAGGTTTTACGGCCAAACGTTCTTGCAAATCGCAATTCTGATACAATTTGAAGATATTGACACCTAAATAATGGCAAATATCCTTGATTTCAGCCAGGCCTCTATACAGTCTTTCATCTCCGCCTTTCCAACAAACTTCACTACTACGGCACCCAAGGCAACACAAAACGATGGGTAACCAACAAGTAGTAGTGGAGACTGTCCAGTCAACCACTGCTCCTATGGCATCTGAGGTTCCACAGGAAACCATCATGAACCTTCTTTGTGTTTGTCTTCATCGCTGACATAGCAGATGAAACATAATCAACAATCCAGCTTATCGCTTCGCCGATGACTGTACTATACAGACCATTCAAAGATAGCGGCGATTACAAACCTTAACAACCTCGTTCTAAGGAGTAGGACTTGGTAAATTGAATTTAATATAAAAATATTCCATAATGTAATTTTGATCATCATCAAAGAAAAACTGTTCATCTATATCACGAAAAATAAACAAGTATAAATTATTCGACATCATCCATACCTTGGCTTCGAGCTCATCCATACTCTTCGTCACAACTTGCATAAATAACATCTGCAAAAGACGCAGTTTCGCTTTCGCCCAAGAAAAATGAAGAAAGCGCATTCGAAAGCCTAATCCGACCCAAACCTGAATTTATCAAGAAAATTAGGAACCCGTAAGAAAATACAAACCAATTAATAGAACAGGTCCAGAGAAATGCCATCAAGTTTGAGAAAAACAATAATATAAAAAAAAACAAATAGTGTAACAGAAAGGATAAAAGATCGAAAATAGATTGCAAATGAAAGCAGAAGCAAAAACTATACCGACACAATTCACGACTATAAGACCGGATATTGTGTATGCTCATTTGCTGAGAAATAGAGTTTCTTCGTATTGGTTTTGTGCAGGAGTGTTTCTTGTTCTAAAGCGTGTTTGTTATTCTCATATTGTAATTTGCTTCTAACAATTTGTTACAAGCTGAACGTCAAAATGAAGATCTGTTCATTGTTTGTATAGTGGGATATCCAGTCATCTAGGACCAACTTCCTCAAAGATAGTACTAAAGCATTGAGCACTTTTACAAATACCTGTCGACAAGAAAGAATGTGAGTAACATCTTCTCTTCTGTCTAAAAATGCGGCCTTGATTTTTTAGCTGGAATAAATATGAACCAATACATATTCTTGCTTTGTTGTTACTTTTCTAGTGTTTAATATGTTCCCAGGGACACTGTCCCCTGTCATATGTAGGTACTCCAACAAAGAAATGTGAAATTCAGCAAAAATAATGATCACATGGGGCATGAAGATACACTTTTCACGTACTTTTGACTGTTTCCCATACTATCAATGTTGCAAAGGAATTCATAATTGGACGTATGTACACCGACATTTCAGTTTTTGTGTATTTTTGAATTTCTACTTTTAATTAAAATTGGTGGTCAAAATGACGTAAATAACAAAATACCGAAGTTACTATTAACTGACTGTTAGTCGGTATTTTGACACAATTGAAGCAAATAAACAAAAATTGATTATTTAAAGTTGTAAAATTTACATGTAAAATTTCTTGAGATTTAGACTTTTTTTTTATAATTATTGAAACAGATACCTGTATTTTTGAACCATTAAGTTCAAGATATCAGAACTTTCAATTTTTGCCGAAATACCTGACATAGCAGGTGTCCTTAGTATTAGGTGAATCGTTTGGACCTTGTATTTGACCTAAGCTATTTCTTCAGATGTGAAGAAATAACAAAATACCGAATTTAACGTAAATTTGGTTTCTTCATGTGCGCATTTCGACAACTTATGTCTCTTCAATACAGACCAAACTAGAGGATGACATGCCCCCGCCGCGCAAGGTACAGAACTAACAGTGGTTTCTTAGTAATGATGTTGGTGTCTGTTAGCAAGGACGTATAAGTCCTTGCTGTAAGACACATATGATGCCCTGCGGAACATATTTTTACTGTGTATCCTCTATGTCAAAATCACAAAAAAACAACTTAGTTCCATAATGTATATTTTTCATACATATACATCAAAATCGAAATCAATACTAAAAGGCACATCTTCAATATTTGTACAAATGATCCGCAAAACAAAAACTTCCTACCATAATAACTGTAGGTGGAGTTACCCGGACAAATTGTGTACCCTGTATGTCACATTCTTTAAAAAAATGACAAAGTTCAATCAAGAATGTAAATTTTTTGGAAAATACACCAAAAAAATCGCAAACATAAGGTTGCACGCGTTGTCGTGCTAGGTATACCCCCACTCGCTTTAAAAAGGGAAAAATGGCTAATTCCCGCCAAACAGGAAGTTGATATCAGGTAACCAAAATGGGAGACGATGCATTCCTCCTATATATAAAGTCAAATACCAAATTTGAAATAAATCGGCCCAGCAGTACCTGAGAAAAGTGCGACGAAAATTTTCACTATGTTCAATAAGGGGGAAAATGGCTAATTCCCGCCAAACAGGAAGTTGATATCATAAGATGTGAGATGACGCATTCCTCCTATATATAAAGTCAAATACCAAATTTGAAATAAATCGACCCAGCAGTAGCTGAGAAAAGTGCGAGGAAAATTTTCACTGTGTTCAATAAGGGGAAAATAGCAAAGTCCCGCCAAACAGGAAGTTGATATCATAAGGTGACCAAAATGGGAGACGACACATTCCCCCTATATACAAAGTCAAATACTAAATTTGAAACAAATCGGCCCAGCAGTAGCTGAGAAAGGTGCGACGAAAATTTTCACTATGTTCAATAAGGGGAAAATGGCTAAGTCCCGCGAAACAGGAAGTTGATATCATAAAGTAACCAAAATGGGAGATGATGCATTCCCCTATATATAAAGTCAAATACCAAATTTGGAACTAATCAGCCCAGCAGTAGCTGAGAAAAGTGCGACGAAAATTTTCACTATGTTCAATAAGGGGAAAAAATGGCATAGTCCTGCCAAACAGGAAGTTGATATCGTAAGGTTACCACAATAGGAGACGACGCATTCCTCCTATATATAAAGTCAAATACCAAATTTGACATTAATCGGCCCAGCTGTAGCTGAGAAAAGTGCGACGAAAATTTTCACTATGTTCAATAAAGGGAAAAATGGCAAAGTCCCGCCAAACAGGAAGTTGATATCACAGGGCTGCCAAAATGCCATACGACGCATCCCCCTAGATATAAAGTGAAAGACCAAGTAGTAGCTGAGAAAAGTGCGACGAACTTCGGACAGACAAGGGTATTCCAATATACCACCCACTCACGAGTGGGGGTATAAAATACGATTAAGTTTTCCGAATTTTTTCAGAAAAATGGACCAATATCAACATCAATACCAAAAGGCACATCTGCAATATGCTCAAATGATCCGTAAAATAAAAACTTCTTCCTTTATCGTAACGGGGAACTAGCTGGTAGATTTCAAATAAAAGAATCCAAAATAAGAAAAATGTTCTATTAAATAAAATAACAATTGAGAAAGAGCAGTAAAACAAAATATTAAAAGTCCGAAATAAAACACTATGCGGATATCCACTTTACAAAGTCACTTTCGGAATTCCAAATGATTGCACTACGGTGTCCGTGTATAGCTTTTCGTGTCGGCACTCCAACTTAATATTTTTCAAAACTGTCTGGGTTTTATCACAAAAGTTACTAATACTCAGGGCACAGTTGGAATGGTGACAATTAATACGTCTAGCAAAACTTAAAAGTCACAATACAGTTAATTACTTATCCCTATATTTCTCACTATGTGTCAACATAAACAAACTAAGATTAAAAGAGAGAATTATAAACAATTAAATACAGAATTGGCAAACTGAAAAATGAAACAAATTAAAGCAGAATTTTACACCATGACACTTAAAATATGTAGAAGAAATAGCCTGGACAAACTATATACCCCCTGCAGACGTGCGGGCGAACAAGGGTAAACCAATATGCCCCCGGACTTATCATCGTCGTAGGGGCATAATAATTTATAAACCCAAATATACATGTAAAGGATAACAGACAACAAATTTCTAATTGAATCTAATCAATTGTATTGTGAGTGCAACAAAACAAATGTACTTCCATTGTGATTGAAAATACCTTTGGTTTTGTTGGGTTCACAATACACACACTGGCTCACAATGCAAGTTTATAGGTTTTGTTGGTCTCTCAGAACAAGCACTTAGGTTTTGTTGGCCTTGCAATACATGTGCCTTTGGTTTTGATGGACTCACAATACAAATACATTTGGTTCTGATGGACTCCAAATGCAAGTACTTTTATTTTGTTGTGCTTAGAATGCAAGTATTTTGGGTTTTGTTGGGCTAACAATGCAAATATACGTTTGGTTTTATTAGACTAACAATACAAGTAGTTTTGATTTTGTTTGGATTCATAATGCAAGTACTTTTGGTTTTGATGGGCTAACAATACTAGTACTTTTGGTTTGTTGAAATCACAATGCAAATAAATTTGGTTTTGTTAGACTCCCAATACAAGTAAATTTGGTTTTGATGAGATCCAATTGGAAATTTGTTCTCTGTTATGTTAATTTGTTCTCTGTTATGTTAATTTGTTATGTTAATTTGTTCTCTGTTAAGTTAATTTGCTCTCTGTTATGTTAATTTGTTCTCTGTTATGTTAATTTGTTCTCTGTTATGTTAATTTGTTCTGTTATGTTAATTTGTTCTCTGTTATGTTAATTTGTTATGTTAATTTGTTCTCTGTTATGTTAATTTGTTCTCTATTATGTTTTACATGTATATTTCAGTTTATTAAATTTCCACATGTTTTTATTTGATCTGCACTACTGAAGAGACATAAGTTGTCGAAATGTGCACATGAAGAAACCAAATTCACATTAACTTCAGTATTTTGTTATATTTCTTCACAAAGTACTTTTGGTTTGTTGAAATACACAATATAAGTACTTTTTTTTGTTGTGCTCCATTGCAAGTAATTTTGGTTTGTTGGGTCCATAATACAAGTTACAAGTACTTTAGGTTTTGTTGGATTCTTACTACAAGTACTTTTGGGTATTGTTGGCCTCACAATTCAATTGCTTTTGATTTTGTTAAGCTCGCTATGTAATCTTTAATTATATTTCGATTTTGTTTGCTCACATTGTGTATACTCTTGAATTTTTTTCTTATGCTTGACTTCCCAAAAACATTTGTTGGGATTTCTCAAAACAAGTAAATGATGGTTTGTTTCTTTTAACTTTTTTCTCAAATGTGTTACTTTACTTTTTGTGTGATCCGATCTGCAAATTTTATTGATGTTTTAAGGCATATTCAATTTGATAAAAATATAATTTTAAGCCGTTCTATCCACAGATCCATATTTTATCATAGTTGCATTGTTTATGTTTTAGCCTCCTTGTTGGTCAGTATTGGTTGTATCTGTTTTTGTTTCTTGATTTTGTTACAATATTCAGCTGCATTGTTTTTATCTTGTTTAATTAGTATTCTTAGTTCTGCTAATGTTTGTAGGATTACTATCGAAATTTCTACATTTGGAAGTTTTGTCAAAACGGAGGCATGACAAGAAAGAAAAAAAAACTACAGAAATTATAACTACTTTAATGCATAAAACAGCTTGCAGCATAGCTAATAATAAGTAACAACAACATGGAACATATGTCTGAAACACTTACATAGGCACTTGTAAATTCAAGGATGATAATATAGTTTTACAAGTGTCAATGTAACAATATAGGAATGGCTGACAAAAATAAGCAAACCTCATCTCTGCTTATGTCATCCTTCACAATCATTCATCGTTAATTCTTTTACTTATTATCTTCATAGTGGATGTACTTATACAGTGGACCCTCATTTTATTGCCATCTTTGGACCAGGAAAATTTTTGACGACAACTGAGGGTAGCAATATATCAAGGGAATAAATGCTAGAATACTATGTGAAAAATGGACCTTGAAAATAGTTTGCAATAAGCAAGAAACTGCCATTTAAGAGGGGAGAAATAACGTGGGAACACTATATTTTTCTTTGTTGAAATAAGTTTTTTGTAAGTTAAACAGTTCGTTACAATCTTATATAAAACCTATGTAGTAAAGTATGTGCCAATAAAGGGCTACGCCGAGCGCAGCATGATACGACCGCAGCATGTCGACCACTGAAATTTCAACAAAAGTAGTTTAAAGTGAATGTGGACACAGTAAAGAGCTTGACACAATAATTAGATGGACACAAAAAGAAGCTAGACACAGTTATTAGCTAGAAACAAAATAGGGAAAAAACCCTTTTGATTACTTACCGATAAAAACCGTAAGAGCTATGCAAAATATGTACTATCAACTAAAACTTTACATCCATAGAAATTCAAAGAAAAAATCCATCGAAATCTGATGAAAAATAAAGATATGACACTTTTAGAAAAATTGCAATTTTGGCCCCTTTGACCCCTTGTAGCTCCGAAACAGTAAGAGCTACAAAAAATCCGTTAACATACTACTGAAAGCTTATCTCAAGAGGAATCCAAAGAAAAAAATCCATCGAAATCCGATGAAAAAT
>MJUU01029148.1:0-15475 GCA_002080025.1 Modiolus philippinarum
TACCACTGGGTCGATGCTACTGCTGGTGGACTGTAAGTCCCCGAAGGTGTTCACAAGCCCAGGAGTCAGTACTTCAGTGCTGACCCGAAAGCCAATTATTTTTTGGAACCTTACAATATCTAAATTTTTGTAAATTTTGTTGAAAACTAAGGTGTATCTCCATCATGCAAAGCTCTGTCCTTAGCTATTTTGGCTTTACATTTAGATCATTTTGGTTATTTGTTCTCTATCAGTTTTAATCATCTTTGAGTTTATGGTCTTCCAAACGTTTAGATTTTATCTGCACTGAAGAGAAATAAGTTGTCGAAATGCGCATATGCAGAAAGTAAATTCACAGTAACTTCGGTATGTAGTTATTTGTTACCACTGGGTCGATGCCACTGCTGGTGGACTGTAAGTCCCCGAGGGTATTCACCAGCCCAGTAGTAAGTACTTCGGTGCTGACCCGAAAGCCGATTATTTTTTTGGAACCTTACAAATATCTAAATTTTTGTAAATTTTGTTGAAAACTAAGGAGTATCTCCCTCATGCAAAGCTCTGTCCTTAGCTATTTTGGCTTTACATTCAGATCATCTTGGTCATTTGTTCTCTATCAATTTTAATCATCTTTTAGTTTATGGTCTTCCAAACGTTTAGATTTTATCTGCACTGAAGAGACATAAGTTGTCGAAATGCGCATATGCAGAAAGTAAATTCACAGTAATTTCGGTATTTAGTTATTTGTTACCACTGGGTCGATGCCACTGCTGGTGGACTGTAAGTCCCCGAGGGTATTCACCAGCAAAGTAGTCAGTACTTCGGTGCTGACCCGAAAGCCGCTTATTTTTTTTTTTGGAACCTTACAAATATCTAAATTTTTGTAAATTTTGTTGAAAACTAAGGAGTATCTCCCTCATGCAAAGCTGTGTCCTTAGCTATTTTGGCTTTACATTTAGATCATTTTGGTTATTTGTTCTCTATGAGTTTTAATCATCTTTGAGTTTATGGTCTTCCAAACGTTTAGATTTTATCTGCACTGAAGAGACATAAGTTGTCGAAATGCGCATATGCAGAAAGTAAATTCACAGTAACTTCGGTATTTAGTTATCTGTTACCTCTGGGTCGATGCCACTGCTGGTGGACTGTAAGTCCCCGAGGGTATTCACCAGCCCAGTAGTCAGTACTTCGGTACTGACCCGAAAGCCAATTATTTTTTTGGAACCTTACAAATATCTTAATTTTTGTAAATTTTGTTGAAAATTAAGGAGTATCTCCCTCATGCAAAGCTCTGTCCTTAGCTATTTTGGCTTTACATTTAGATCATTTTGGTTATTTGTTTTCTATCAGTTTTAAACATCTTTGAGTTTATGGTCTTCCAAACGTTTAGATTTTATCTGCACCGAAGAGACATAAGTTGTCGAAATGCGCATATGCAGAAAGTAAATTCACAGTAACTTCGGTATTTAGTTATTTGTTACCACTGGGTCGATGCTACTGCTGGTGGACTGTAAGTTCCCGAAGGTATTCACCAGCCCAGTAGTCAGTACTTCGGTGCTGACCCGAAAGCCAATTATTTTTTTGGAACCTTACAATATCTAAATTTTTGTAAATTTTGTTGAAAACTAAGGAGTATCTCCCTCATGCAAATCTCTGTCCTTAGCTATTTTGGCTTTACATTTAGATCATTTTGGTCATTTGTTCTCTATCAGTTTTAAACATCTTTGAGTTTGTGGTCTTCCAAACGTTTAGATTTTATCTGCACTGAAGAGACATAAGTTGTCGAAATGCGCATATGCAGAAAGTAAATTCACAGTAACTTCGGTATTTAGTTATTTGTTACCACTGGGTCGATGCTACTGCTGGTGGACTGTAAGTCCCCGAAGGTATTCACCAGCCCAGTAGTCAGTACTTCGGTGCTGACCAGAAAGCCAATTATTTTTTTTGGAACCTTACAATATCTAAATTTTTGTAAATTTTGTTGAAAACTAAGGAGTATCTCCCTCATGCAAAGCTCTGTCCTTACATTTAGATCATTTTGGTTATTTGTTCTCTATCAGTTTTAAACATCTTTGAGTTAATGGTCTTCCAAACGTTTAGATTTCATCTGCACTGAAGAGACATAAGTTGTCGAAATGCGCATATGCAGAAAGTAAATTCACAGTTAGTTATTTCATTATCGGAATTTTTCGCAACTAAAGAAAAAAATGCATTCAAGCGTTGAATTAATAATAACACTAAAATAAAAACTTTAAATTGCGGAAACACAAAAATATTTACAAAATTAGCAGTGTTTTGATTCTATTGTTGAGTAGTACATAAAATAACTTTTATTTAATGGAATCAAATCAAAATGTAACACAGAAGGAGAAATTTAGCATTCAAACTATCAAACTAATAGACAACAAATGCAACTGCCAAATGTTAAAATTATAATATTAATAATATAATTCTTCATTACAAAAAACAGGATAACAGCAAACGCCTACAATGGCCAAAAACTACAATTACATGCCACACTTTACAAGCAAAATGCACCAGAAAAACAATAATGGAAACAAGAGACAAACATAAATAACGATAGGAACTCGGGATAGCCGAGTATAATGTATGCATGTATAATATAGCTTACAAACATCGCTATTAGACCTATTTATTTAATTAGAAAAAACAGGATAACAGTAAATACCTACAATGGCCGAAAACTACATTCACATGCCACAATTCACAAGCGAATTCTCCTAGAAATATGATGAAGACAAGAGACAAACATAAACAATAAACCATTCGTAGGGCTAAGTAGGTTTATGGGTACTCAAACCTCCCTTACTTTTATTGCATTAACTTTGATATTTTAGTACGCAGTAAAACACAGTATTTGCTAAACAACTTCCTGAACGCTCGAATAGATCATTTAATAATAAACATATTTGGTACATAAAAATTGTTCGAATGGGTTGGTGCTCTCCTAACTATCATTGAAATAAGTCATGTCCTAAAACCATCTTATGACACATATGTGAATTAATTTTTGTTCTCCAAGCTGTCGTTACTTACGATATTTGGCATTTTTTTTCGTCGCTTATGACACCTAAGTAAGTCTTCTCCTTTTATACTTCGCCTTATTTCTTCAAGACAAACATTGATCAATGCAAACGCATCAATTAAAACGTATCTTTAAGGATGGTCACTCCTCAAGTTTTTGAAACTGTCCCTGACTTTCGGAATTCTCTTATTTTATCCATTATTACCCATTCAATATTTTGCACACTGACCCCGACTTTTCTTTTCAAAATATGATCTTCAATAGACTTCTGACAAAATTTGATGAAATTCTTGATATGCCTTCCTTGCATTTCAAAGGTTGAGTACCTAAATGCAAAGTGAATGGAAAGTCTAGAGAAGTTCGGTTTCCCGCCAAAATTTCAGGCCTTTAAATTTCAAAAAGGACCACATTGACTTATCAATATTTTTTGCTTAAAATGGCGTATGATCCATATTCTAATGAATAGAAATAATTATTTTGAATCTTTGATATAAAAAACTTGAGGAGTGACCATCCTTAAGGATTTTTAACTTTGAGGTGGGTGTTTTCAGGAATCAATGACAATTTTAACCCATTTGGCATCTTAAAAACAAACAGTCAATAACAATACATCATGATATTTACCTTACCTTTATGCATTTCATTATATACATGTTAGAAGATGGAATCTGTAAACAATTGTTGTTCAAATGTTACAGTGATTTTTTGAACAGAGCAAAAACACTGTCCCAACAGCTGCTTAGTCAGGGATTTGTTCAATCATTATTAATTTCAGCCTAAAGAAATTTTATTGCCGTCACCATAACCTTTAAAAGGTATGATATGTCAGTATCCCAGATGAAAGTTTACCCGAATAATCCAGTCGTTATATTCCACTCACTACGATCAATACATCTCTCGTAGAAGGAGAGAATCGGATACAGAAAGGGCTTGAATTATTCGAGTTGGCTGTCAGCCAGATTCACGTCTTTCCGGATGTGTTATGGTCTCGTGTTCATTTACTCCATATCCTTTCGTAAAATATTGACTACCGATTTTGACATTTTCCCAGACTGACTCACTTTCAGTGTGACGAGCAGGTCATGCTTACCCTTCCGGAGCACCTGATGTCACTCTCAGTTTCACTTGTTTTTAAATGGTGTGTTTACTATTTCTGTGCTTCGATACATAACTTTTAGATTGTCCTAAGTCCAACCTAAACTGGGTCATAAGATATGTCTTAGGACGACTTTTAGGATACTTATGAGAGCACCGTCGCAAAGTAAATATTTATCATAAAATATCGTATTATTCTTTTGTAATATATTACAGTTTACTATTCAACTTTCATTATTACTCAATGCATATAAAATAACGTTATTACGTAAAATAAAGTAGAAGTCATAACATTGAACATTTAAGCTTGAGATTTTGTCACTTTGCGACCCTTTCTTCAAAGCATGAAAACAAGTCATATTATAACGATGGTCACAAAAATTGTTCTTCGAGTACAGTAGATGTTAAACTTTAGGAAAATAAAATTGTAAAAAAAATTCTGTAGACTGCTTTTAAAGTTTTTAGTTCCAAATCGTTTTGCATTTTTACCGATGAAAACTTGAAGTGACAAAAAATCAAGGAAAATGTATTGATTGCAAATTTCAATCATGTGTATTGAAGAAACTAACTACTGTAATTAAACGAACTTTACTCTACGGATATAAAAATAATTCACCATTCAGGGACGCATAACCTGTAAAATTACTAAAATCACTACATAGCTTTTGAAGTAGATAGCTCAAAAGTGAATGCATATCAAGTGCCTCGCAGTACATTTTAAATTGCAACATGGATTATGCACGAGTTTCTTATCAATCTATATAAATATACGTCTTTGCTTTACATATCCTTCAACTTTCAATCCGGTTTTGTGAATGTTTTCGCTAATGCAAGGGACATACGTGATCAATAAATACGAAGGTCTATTTTTTTCTTTTTGAAATGTTGTATCTATACATACAAAGAGTATTGATTTATGTCAATATTTTCATAAATGTATTATGTAATCTTAACTTCTTAACATTGAAATTTCATTAATACATCTACAAAGTACAAACTTACAATATACTATATGCACTTATTAATATGTCCAGATTCTGGTTGTGAATTTTTTATCAAGCACTAATAAATAAAGATTGGCCTTTTCCGTATCAGCACGGTTATCATCCCAAAACTCCTATTTCAAGCCGAGGCGCCAGCCTAGGGCTGATATGGGTCGAGGGATGATAACCGTGTTGATATGGAAAAGGTCATATCATATACATCCAATGGACTGTTTCATAATGCACAAATAGTTCCCCTTGTCACTTACTGGTGAGTTCCGGTCGATAATATACTAGTGCATTAGTATGTAAAAACGGTCTTTTTAAAATTTCATATCTTTAAGACCACTTATAATTTCAAAATAATTCTTTTAGCAAATTAATATTTCATGTTTAAACTTCAAGTTAATACAGGAAATGGCTTACTGATGTATGAAGCCGTTTGGTTAAAAAAAAACAGTTTTAAAATACACATCTGAATGTGTTTTTTTTCTTTTAAAATCACTGGTTGTCCAGAAGATTATAGAAGTACAAACTTTTTTTATAATTCGAACCTATTGTAACTTATCGTTTAAATATCAATTTCTAATAATATGTATTTATTTATTTATTTTCATGTATTATAAATAAGTTTTTGTATATATGTATATATATATATATATATATATATATATATATATATATATATATAAACTTTCAGTATGAACAATGTGAATAGCACTAGTATAAATACTGTTTATATTTCAACTCTATCCGAGTCTTTCTCAAAACAACAAAATATATAATAAAACAATAAACTATTTACAAAAATCTACAATACAAAACTTAATTAAATAGGTAAACAACATTTCGGAGACTGAAGGCGTGACCTCAATTATAGTGATGTGAAAAAAATATTTGCTGTTGTTTGTACATTACATTTACTTCAATATTTTTTTTTATTTTTTTAACGCTGGTATTATATGCATTTATTGATCTATAACCCTGATGTTAAGACTGGGTTTTAAACGATCAATCCAATAGCTTTGTTTGGATCTTCTCTGGTTTAAATTCCACGATCTATTTTGATCAATTGCGATGATTTGCATATTTTGCCAGTTGTGATTTGGAATATTAAAATGGATTGCAGTGGCCTGGTTCTGATCTTTGTTTTCGATATGGTTACGATGCAAGTTTATGCGAAGATTGAGCGCATTTCTTGTCTCACCCACATATTGTTCTTTAAAGACAGAACATGTAACCAGATAGATGACATTGGGCGATTTACATGATAATTTTTCAAAGATTTTGAAAATATCATCAGTAGCTGTACTTTGGAAAGTTTCAGTCGTGGAACTGTATTAACACAGTTTACAACGTCTATCATGGCATGTTGTAAACTGGCCTATCTCGGCCGAAGGTAGTTTAGCTCTAACGAGAATGTCTTTCAGGTTCTTGGGACGACGAAAGGATACAAGCGGGGGTTCTGGGAAGAGGGCCTTCATTTTAGTTGACGCATGGAGAATAGGCATACATTCGCGGGATATATCAGACAGATATTATGTATATATATATAAGCTGTCTATAAATTCAGTCAACGTGGAAACTTGCCCATCTCCCCGGATTTGCGAATATTTACGCTAATGCAGGGCCTAAAATTTTAAATATAACAATCTATGGTAGGAACCCAACGGGGTTAGAGTTAGAGACATGAATATCGAGATTGCCTTCCCACCGAGGGATTTGGCTGCTCTTCGAATGCACAGATATTACAGACAGATTACACTGCTCCCGCCATCTCTGTGTGAGACCAAAGGGATGTAATATATAAAGAACTACAAATTTATTTTGTCTCGTAATACGAGACTTAAGTATATTAATTAACCGAAATTTGAACATGGAAGTGGTGGTCCAGTGGTAGCGTATCTCGCAATCTCGATATTCATGTCTCTAATTCTAACCCCGTTGGGTTCCTACTATAGTCCGTTATATTTAAATTTTTGGGCCCTGCATTAGCGTAAATATTCGCAAATCCGGGGAGATGGGCAAGTTTCCACGTTGACTGAATTTATAGACAGCTTATTTATTCATTTAACTAACAGTCTACATTCTCTTTCACTTTGTTTAAGAGAATCCATGGGACTTGTTTTGCTTTAAAATAAGAATTAGAGTGAGTACCGATGAAAACCCAACATCTTATTCGTGCTTCGTTTTTATGGTATGTTATGGATCGATCTATGCTGAGCGCCCCATCTAAATGTGGGCTATTTCAATTTTTTGAAAATGACACTTAGAAATCTTTCGTTTTTTATTCGGTTTTCCAATCGGTTTGATATAATCTGCACTGATGAGACATATTGATGTTGAAATGGCCATATGCAGAAGATAAATTAACTGCAATTTTGGGTACTTGATTGAAAAAATTACAATGAAAATAATCATTTTGGCTTGAACCATCTGCCTGTGATGAATTTTTCATCTGTTTTTATCAATTCAGATTCAGAGTCTGAGTCTTTTAATATTAAATATTAAATTTTTGCTGATTTCAGTGGGATTCGAACCCCCTCTGTCAAGGTTCTACGGGTTTAAAAGTCTGGTACGCTACCACTGGACCACCACTTCCATGTTCAAATTTCGGTTAATTAATATACTTAAGTCTCGTATTACAAGACAAAATAAATTTGTAGTTCTTTATATATTACATCCCTTTGGACTCACACAGAGATGGCGGGAGCAGTGTAATCTGTCTGTAATATCTGTGCATTCGAAGAGCAGCCAAATCCCTCGGTGGGAAGGCAATCTCGATATTCATGTCTCTAATTCTAACCCCGTTGGGTTCCTACCATAGACCGTTATATATATAAAAAGGAAAAGAAATTCACGTATTCCATTCGTTACGACTTTCCATCCGCAACTCCCAGATTTGTCAGCTATCACACGTGAATGCATGAAAGTCCTGCATGTGTCACCTAAAATGAAAGCCCTTTTCCCCGAACCACCACTTATATCATTTCGCAGACCCAGGAACTTGAAGGATATGCTTGTTAAAGCCAAACTCAAATCAACAGAAATAGGACAATTTAAGACCTGCAAAGAGAAACGTTGTATTTTGTGCAAACACAGTTCCACAACATCGACGTTCAAGAGCACAGCAACTGGCGAGAATTACAAAATCTTCGCTAATTTGTCCTGTAAATCGGAAAATGTAATTTATTTGATTACATGTGCGGTATGTCAACAACAATATATCGGTGAAACAAAGAACTCACTAAATCTCCGCATTAATCTACACCGTAATCACATACAGAAAAAAGAATTAACACAGGCTACAGCTGTCCATTTCAACAGCATTGGACATAGCTGGACAGACATGCAAGTTGTCGCCATTGACCAAAATAAATCTTGGAATGAGACAAAGCGACAAGCAGACAAGCAAAAGAACGTTTCTGGATGCAAAAGATCAAATCCAGCTTGAATATTAAGACTTGATTTCTTTAGGGATGATTTAAATTCTTTAACACACTGAAATTTGTTATATTTTTAAAAACACCATTTTAAATTACAGATATGATTCTTAAGGAAACATCCATTTACTTCAATTATTGATTTTGTTTAATATTTTTACCGATGTACAGTTACTGACAAAATTTTTTCCCATTTTCCCTCCGGGCATTCATCTCGTATTACATATGTGTTAACCAGCGTCCAGAATGTAGTTCTGAATAGTTCGTTTAGATTTACTTTTGTACATAGTCTTTGTTTGATGTATTGTGTTTTGATAAAGACACGGATAGTTGTCGAAATATTAACTGAATTAATTGTGTACTGTTCACTTTCGTCTATTGTTTGTTTTATTTTATTTTTTCTCACAAAGTGTGTATCCTTCCGGATCCAGTACGTCGGGAATTTCTGTGTTGTTGCTTTGTTTATAGATGTTTATATAAAGTAACAATATATATATATATATATTGTTACTTTATTTGTTATTTTTCTGTTATTGTTTAATACAGATAAACAATCTTATTACCTCAGCTTTTGTTCTGATCAAATTGTAATGTAATCAAAGTTTCAGATGACAGGTTACCTTATTGCAAATTGACTGAGAGCTTGTACCTTACCCCATGCAGTTTGTTGATCATGTACCACCGTCACACCTTTCAATAAACAAGCATGTCAATATACAGGTGTTAGAGAATTCGACCAGATGACATTTGTAACAGTAACATGCATTTATTTGAATATTCATTTAGTGCATATGAAGATCAATTTATGACACTTAATTAGTTTCGATACCTGGTAAATTTTAAAATCAATTAAAACAATAACAAAACATACAGTTTTTTGATTTTCGGATATTGTAGGTGAAATTACATTTATTACAACTGCTTTAAAAATGGTCTGTATTATCTTTCAAGGTTATTCAAAATTTTATTTCACACTTTCACACAATTTAACATTAGTTTAAACGGGGCTTGTCGACCGGAACTCACCAGTACACTAACGAACCTAGCGGCGGACACGATAACTAGAGGTAGTGCAACAGTCCCATTAGCAATATCATCACACCTGGGCTAAAATAGCAATAGTAATGCATATGGACTGTTAACGTCCGGCTATATTACATATGCAATACAGAACATATCTTTGCTAAGTATGTAATGAATGTGAATATATCAACGAACGCATATTGTACTTCTAGAACATATCTGAGGATATACATCGAAGTTTTCCTTATGCCAAATAAGAAAAGATATCGTTACATTGGTCTTGATTAATGATTTATCGTTGACTATTAAGAATACAAAACTTTTACTGGTATGAATTGGAAGATATTATCTCATTTTTTTATAACTAATTATATCATTCTGAATAATTAATATTTCATTTCAATTAGTTTTTGATATAATTTAGCTTCTTTAGTATATAAAGAGAAAATTATGGCATAAATGTGGTTTTGTTGTTATCATAATTTGAAATCTTAAGAGTTTATGAAAAGAAATCAACAAGTGAGATGAATTGAAACTGTCGTTACTCAAAATAATTAGTAATAATAAAAATAAACATCGTGCTCTATAGATATAGAGCGTTATGAATTGTATTTCTTTTGAAATACATGAAATCTCTCACTGTGTAATACGTAGCCCTGTATTTAAAATGAAATCAGAACCGTGTAATGCATTAAACATCATTGACGGACATTTCATAATTCTAGATAATAAAGATTTTTGTGACTTTTTCTGATATTAATTTTAGTCACTACAAAAGTTCTGCGGTCGCCATCACCATCTTGTGAACCGTTATGGGATATCTGTTTCCCAGATCTTTCCATTTGCCTTTACAGTTTGTTTTTCCTCTACAGGATTTGGCTTAAATACGGAATTGACATGTTCAACACTGCGGGCGTTTTATCAGTAGCAGGAGATGGTAACTCTACCGGTACATGTACATCTGATCTCACCCATGTTTTTTAGTCCGTGTTGTTTATTTTTGTATAGGGTTTGTAAGTCTCGTCCAATTTTTGGACTTCCGGGTACATAGTTTTACCCGGAAGTTGCATTTTTAACAGAAAAATATGACGTTTCAAGCAAACAATAAGGACGTCATAATCCCACAACGTCATATTTTGGCGGGAAACGTTTTCAAAATTGAACTTTATCGTGATTTCTCGGTGACACATGACGAGACTTACAGACCCTATATGTGTCTGCCTTCATTATTCTTTTCTGTGCCGTACTCATTTGTCTCTGTTCCTTTGTTTTTTCAATGTTGCCATTTTCTTTAGAGTGTTTGGTTTAGACTGACGGTTCGGTTCTCACTTACTTTAGTCATATTCACAATTGTGTTTTGACGACATATGGAGTGCAAGAACATTTTAAATGTCTTCCGGTAATCTTTTTATATGATATGTTACAATTAAAGTACATTATCAATTGTTACACCCAGGGTCCTTTTTTCACTTAGGTGTATATTATTTGGAAACTTTCTGTCAAATCAAAGGGGCTTTAAGTATGGCCCCTTCCTTTTTTATAATGTTTTCCCATTTTTTCAATATTTTTCATTTATCTGTGATATTTTGTACTTGTATTACATATATTTATCGTCAATTTCCTATTTAACTATCAATGTCCCTTTCGATATGATATGTAAGGGGCTCATATTAGTACAAAATAGCACAAATAAATGACAAATAGTGAAAAATAGAGAAAATATTATAAGAGGGAGGGGCAATAGTCATGGTCCTGTCATCCAGCACCTGTGAACTAATCATGTAAACCACACACTCAATCATGTTTTTCCCTAACTTTTGATTTGTGTGTTCTCAAAAAGAGCTAATTCAACATTCTAGAGCCGCCGACAGCGAGTTCTTTTTTCCCTTCTCCTGCTCCTTTTCTTTTTTCTCCTGTCCCCTCTCTCCTTGCTCCATCCCCTCTCATTTTTCTCCCACACTCTGTTTCCTTTCCTTCACCCATTTTCTCTCAGTCTCTCTACCCCCTCATTTTAAGGTAAAAAGATTAAATCGACCTTTTTTCTAAATATAAATCTATGAATCACAATTCTGAAATTTCGCTTTTGAAAAAAAGACAGTTCCAAGTTTAATAGTGATTGTTTCAAATTACCAGTCTGAATCCATAGAAAATTGTTTCAAATTACAAAATACCAAGGTTACTGTGAATTAGGTTCTGCATATACACATTCGACAACATATGTCTCATCAGTGCAGATCAAATCAAAACATTTGTAAATCCATGAACCAAAATATGTGTAACTGTTGATAGAGAACAAATTACCAATAGGATCTAAATAGGAAAGCCAAAATCAGCCTAGGACAGAGCTATGCAAGAGAGCTAAAGACAGAGCTATGCAAAAGGGAGATACTGCTTAGGTTTAAACAAAATTTTCTTAAATTAAGATATTGCAAATTATAAATAAAATCGGTTTTCGGGGGAGTATCGGAGCACTGGTTACTGGGTTGGTAAATACCCTCGGGGACTAACAGTCCACCAGCAGTGGCATCGGCCCAGTGGTAACAAATAACAAAATACCAAGGTTACTGTGAATTTAGGTTCTGCATATGCGAATTCAAATATGATTCCTTTCACAAGATGCAATATATAAGTAATGAAGCGTGCTATTGCTATAGATATAATACAGTTACTTAATGCATATGAGGACTATAGACTAGAATATTTTGCAGATTAAAAAAATGTTAAAAGTAAATTTTGTAAAAAAAAAATTACATATATGATGTCAGACAGCTGCTTTCGAAGGGGTAGGGAACAAAGTACCATGGCAGGATAACGAATTAATATCTTTTACGTACAATTAACGTGTCGTAATAATGGGTTCTAGTGCTGCTGATGAGGGGTTACTCCTTGAAACACGTGTACAAAATAACGAAATTGACCGCCTATTCTCCTATAATGTGCCGCCGTGCGCGGTCCCGGCTGAAGAATAGGCCCGCAGCATCCTCTGAGCTTGGAGTATGAGCCATCCTAACAGAGGACCCCGAGGGAACCCCGGGATATAGAAATAGGACCCAGTATCTCCGGCTTGCGGGGTGTGACCCCTCCTAAACGGAGGCTGACCCCGGGATATAGAAATAGGACCCATTCCGTGGTTGTGCGGGATTAATAAATACACAACCCATCTTTCGGATGGGATGTAAACTCAGGTCCACGTGTTGGAAGAAATGCCACGCTTCCTGCACGTTAAAGAACCCTTGTAGCAAGCTCTTTTTGGGGTGGTCCGTAGGTGATCGGCTACAAGGCTAAATTCCCCGCCCTTGACGATTTCACCCTACTTTTCCAGTGGCAGTCAGAATTTCCCGTCCCATGGCCATTTCCCTACCCCAAAGTGATTATTTATCAACAAACTTGTTCTCGTCTTGATATAGCTGAAATATTGCTGAGTAGACGTTAAACAATATTCAATCAATCAATCAATCCTATAATGTGGCAGTAAGATCTATTTCTTACACGGTTACAAAATTTCCGTATCTAATAGTTACTCGAAACTTATCACTTAGTGATACCTTTTATGCTATTATTTCATTGGCCATTCATATGATTAGATATTAACTTTTCAATCGTATTTTTTTTGGTAGCTCGAGAGGTTGCACAACGGGTCAAAACAAGGTCATGGAAATTCTTTTGTTATTTAATTCGTGCTTATTTCATAATGTCGTCTGCATTATTATTATTTTTTTTATTTTATGGGAAAGAAGAAGAAATGTAAAAAAAAACAATTTCTTGTGTACAGACATACATGTGTATTAATTCATTCTCTCAAAACAGTTGAATATGTTTTGGCCACTTGTAATATATTTTTATTGCTAAAAATAAGTTTCCTTCCCGTTTTGATGTCATGTGTAGCATGAAAATTGACATCTGAATCAGTGACCACAAATACAATTAAAAATTTATACCTGCATTTAATTACAAATAATTTACATTTTCACTTATCTGAAAAGCAGAAATTAATTTTATTATAGATGTTAAAAACTGTTCAACCGACCATTCTGAAAAGATACCACCTGGCAGGTTTGTCATTGATTGTTATTTACATCTAGTTTCTAACATTGTTTCCAGTTTATTACATATATTTCACACACTGAGATACTTAAATTTTCACATTTAAACGTTCGAGATTAACCGAAAACTTTAAAATGTCAAAAATTTGACTATCGAGACGTGAGAAATTGTCGTTATAAACCGGTACTTTCTCTAATTCCTACTCAATTTATTTGAAGTAAAGCGATCTCCGTAGTCTCAGTCAAAAATATGCCGCCATTTTGTTGCTATCATCGTCGATATGTATTTCATTGCGCCATTCATTGAAAGGATAGTTGAGTGTAATATTTTTTTATATATTAAAATGTCATATTATCAATGAATTGAGTCATCTAAGTCATAAAAATGCAAAAACTATTTCGCAAAACAATGATGCAGGTGTTAATTTCATCAACATCCGGTTGCACTATTTCTAGAAACTGACACGAGACATTTACATGATTGACCAATCGCCAACTGAGATCAAATGTACACACATGTTGTTTATTATTTCGATAACTAATCTATCAGGAGGTGTTTAAATTTGCTAGAAATTAGAAAAAGGTGTTTATATTGCCACATTGTTCCAATATCAAACACAACGCTTTTTTAAATCGTTGTTTATAGTTTCTACTTTTTATGTGTTAGAATTAATTATTAGATTTTACATGCATTATATGATTATAAGGTTTAGTATATAACCAATATTCAATGCATACATAAACACAACAAACTAATATTTCCAACTTCAAATAATTGGGAAAATACAGAGGAAGAGTTTACTAATGAAATTTATCATACGAGAAATAGGTTTCACAACTCTTGAGGTATTCATTGTGTTCCAAATACCATGGTAGGGAATTGAAATAGATGGCTGACCAAACTAAATAATTTTCAGAGGGAATTCAAAATTCTATTTTGGAGAGGAGGGGTCACTATAGCAAGATTGAGAATAAATATCTTACATACAATTGACACGTTTGACAGGGTGTTCAAAATCAGATTGGTAGGGGGTAAAAATTCCATCGCTCACCCAAATAGGGCCTGTAAGGTCAGACTCCACTAAATATTTTCCATAGGCGGCCATTATAACGTTTTGTGATTTTTTATAATTACCTAAAGTTCACTTTATGCGGCGATATGATTTTCTCAAAGTGGCACGTCTGCCAAGTAACTATCCAAACGATGACCCAACTTTAAAGTCTAATAAGAAATTTCTATCGCCTCATTTAACTGGGGTATGCAAATGACCAATTTTCCCTTTCATATCCTTGGGCATACGTGTCATCATTGATGAGGCTTCAGTATTTTTCCCATGCAATGAGGCTGGCTGATTCAAAATGTTTATCAATCCGGAAGTGTTTCATGATCACAAGAGCGTTTAAGAACTCGGATATTGTCAATATTGACAGTTATATCCAAAGCGAAAGTAGCATGGCTTTGTTTATATAAGTACTATTTTTGACTATGCCAGCAGCTGATTGGTCATTTAGTAGAGTCTTACCTTAATAGGTCATTAAATGTTTTAAAAGTTCAATTATTGGTCTTTATCATGTAGCTTAATCAATATCCAAATAGAAAACTCAAAATAAAGATGCTCTCTGCCACTTGAAAAACTTATATTCCTTATTTCAAATGCCTGGTACTTAAGTGTTTTCAGCACTTTGAAAAATTCAAGGTTCTGATAATGGTTCAATTTGGAAAATAGAGCTTGAAGGACTGTTTTACATACATCTGACTATCTTTGTGATACTTTATAGCAGATTGGTGCACTATACTATCATTAAATTACTTCTTACAAAGAAAGCAGTCATACAAATGGTGAAAATCTGGTCATTTTAAGCCCC
>MJUU01029148.1:17572-70773 GCA_002080025.1 Modiolus philippinarum
TATTTGAGGGGGTGGACAGGGTTTAGGGAGAAGGGAGAAAGGGGGCGGGAGAAAGGAGAAAGGGGGCGGGAAAAAGGAGAGAGGGGGCGGGAGAAAGGAGAAAATAGACAGGTAAGGGAGATGAAAATGTATATAAAATAAATTAATTAAAAACCAAAACGACTATTTTTGTTCAATTTTTGCAATTACAGACTAAAAGACAGTGTTGACAATGAATAGCCAAAAAAAAGACAAAAACACACCCTCCAAAAAAAAAAACAAAAACAAAACAAAACAAAAACAAAAACAAAACCCTAACTTTCTCGATATTCAGGTTACCATCATTAATTCATCAGTTCTGGGAAGATGTAATGTAAATGCACAAATAAAATTTCAGAAGCCAAAATGTTGTTTTAATGTGTTTGAATAGAATATTTCATTCCGTCATGGTGAAAAAGTTATATGCTGCTCTATCCCATCGTAAAGCTGCTTTCTAATAAAAATCAGTAGTTTCAACCACTGTTTTTCACATTATCAATGAGTTTCATTATTGACAAATATTTACGTGATAATTTCATATCTAATGATAATAAAAAGCTCTCCATTGAGCTTATTTAGCTTAAAAAAACACACACACACACAAAACAAAAACAAAACAAAAAAACGAAACAAACATACAAAACGGGACAAATAAACAAACAAACACAATACAAAACAAAAAAAAAGAAAGAGAAAAAAAGAATAGAAAACGCACACAAAAAAAACGAACACAATTTTTAGTCTTTTCAGAATTATTTAATCTTTATACGATGTTTTTCTCGTAAGCCTCCTTTTTGTCTTGTAACAATTATTTTATTTATTTTTGTGTTTTTTTTTTTTTTTTGGATATATAGTGTTGAAATTCAGAATGTAGCCAGGATGAGCTTTTGCCATTGCCATCATTTTTCATCTGCTGTCATCCTTCGTTCAAGCTACTGGTTAATTTGGAAGCAAAATTGTTCACAATAGTTTTTGGATGGTCTCCTGCAAAAGAGGTCTTTATCAGGTTCTTACTTTATCAAAAATGGTCGCCAGCAGGATACAATTTAACAATGGACCACGCAGGGATGAATTCAAATATATGGCCTCTGAAACTACTAGCAGGCAATTAGTCACAGCTGATCATAGCTCCTTTACGGAAAAAATGATTTTTTAAGGGTTTTCACCTTATTAAAGATATGAGGGGAACATATAATTTTAACATTGGATCATATGGGAACACATTCATAAATTTTATTCTCTCAAACAAATGGACCAATGGGAACTATATAATTTCACGATAGTCTTTGTATAGTTCCCGGTAAAAAAGTGCTTTCAGGTTCGCAATTTAAACAAAATGGTCGCAAGTTGTGAGCATAGTTTTAACATGGAATCCTTCATGAACATATTTAGAGGTCTTCTTCGTGAAATATATGTTGATACTGGACCGTATAGTATCACTTACATCTTTACACCACTAGACAAATTTCAACCATTTTTTACCCTTTAACATAGACTGTTATGTAAACCAAGGTCAAGGTGAGTGATACTGCCACTTGATAGACCTTCGGTTAATCCATTGGAGCTTCCTTCGAAATGATACTAGAGAGTTTTTCCTTTTTAATGTCTGTTCTATCTCATAAACGATAATAGATTTAGATTTTGTCAGTCATTTAAGTGTTTATTGCATGTATCGAATATAATTATCCCCGCACTTTCGAATGAGAGTTCGGGGATATTGTCGTTGGCCTTGTCCGTCACAAATCCTCCTACATTTTTGGATTTAGGGTTTTAATTTTGTTATAGAACTGTTGCATATATGCTGCAGATGCGCAATAAGCTTTCGGATTTTTGATACTGGTCTTGGTGCAAACAAGAGGCCCCAAGATGTCCATTTTGACACATGTGGCATGCGACGCGAACTCCCCCTACATTTTTGGAGTTAGGGTTTTTATTTTGCTGTAGAATTGTTGCATGGTCTGTAGATGCGCAATAAGCTTTCGGATTTTTTTATATTTATCTTGATGCAAACAAGAGGCCCAAGATTTCGATTTAAGAAAGACCACAAAATGTGGATTGTGACACATATGGCATACGACGCAAACGCATCCTACATTTTTGGATTTATGGATTTAATTTTGTAGCAGAACTGTTGCATATAGTCTGTAGATGCGCAATAAGCTATCAGAATTTTAATTCCGGTTCCAACTTTGGTAAATTTCCTGAATGTCAAAGACTGATATTTTTGGACATTTTGGTATATAATCTTATATTTTGGCAAGTATTTGAAAAAAATAAAAATTCTGAAATCTTAGAATTCGAAAATGTGATTGGACTTTTGGTAAATATCCTGAAAGTCTAAAGACCACTTATTTTTTGGAATTCTACCTAGCAACCATACTTTTAGCATTTGTTTTGATAAGGTAAATCATCTTCACCAATTGGATTTCAAAAATATTTGATTCCAATTTTGGTGAATTTCTTGAAATTGTCAAAGACCACGTATTTTTTGGAATTCTACCTAGCAACAATACTGCTGTTAGGATTTGTTTCCATTAGGGCAATTATTTTCACCAATTGAATTTCAAAAATATTTGATTCCAATTTTGGTGAATTTCTTAAAATTGTCAAAGACCACGTATTTTTTGGAATTCTACCTAGCAACACTACTGTTAGGATTTGTTTCCATTAGGGCAATCATTTTCACCAATTGAATTTGAAAAATATTTGATTCCAAATTTGGTAAATTTACTGAAATTGTCAAAGACCACGTATTTTTGGAATTCTTCATTGAAACCATAGTTAAAAATTTGTTAGAATTAGAAGAAACATTTCACCAATTTGATTTCCAAAATATATGATTCCAAGTTTGGTAAAATTCCTGAAAGTCTCAAAGACTACTTATTTTTTGGAATTCTGCCTAACAACCATATATTCTTTAATTCCTTATGGTAAAAATAGTGACTGTCAATAGGTTAATTTCAAAAATGTTAAGAAAAATTATACCCAGGGTCTATAGCTGTTTTCTGTGTCAAACAGGGGGTGCGGGGATCACTGTCGTTTCCGACCGTCATTAGTCTAGTTTAAAGCATGGCAGTGCTACGGGTACTACATGTATATCTGATTAGACCTACTCTTCTGGAGTACCTGTGGAGATTCCTCTTTTTGGGTAGACGCTGCCATAGATTTTTGACTTTTTTGTTGCTTGGTTATTTGTTAGTTGATATATGATATATGTTTTCAAAACAAGAAATTAATTTAGTTGCTAATTCTCTTCATTATATAAAAGGGAATCCAAACTGCAGTATCTGATAAACAATGAAATAATGTGGGGGAAATGTAATTGGGACAAAGTGGTAAAGCCAAGCAATGAAATATCTGATACATATGTTTAAATTTCAGGTTTTTGTCTCTGTTTTTGATATTCTTTTGACCCCTCAGAGAAACCATCTCCGTAAAATGATTTTGCTGTCATGCTAAAATTTCTGCCAAATGTCCTGCATAAAATTGTCAGCAACCTCTGCTCAACATCCCTCCTAAGGTACACATTTTCTGAAGGTACATTTTAATGTTGAATTATTATTGAAAGTGTAAAAAAAAAGATATTTTCTCATCCTTGTTTGCCACACTTGTTTTTTTTTATTGACTCTTGGCATTTTTCGTGTCTTTATGCTGTGTTGGTTGCATCCACAATTTGGTCAATTCTAAATTACATGTACATGTTTGAGGCGTCAAATCTTACAAGGGTTACTAGTGTTAGTAGTGGCAAATAAATAATCAGTGGAAAAGGGTAAAATACTGATAAAAAAATGACACAAAATTGCTCATTTCGGTCGATGGTGCAATACTTTTACTCTTGCTTGACTATGCAAAAGACTATAGTTTTTGGAATTATTTTGTTTTTGTACTTTGACTTTCAAATATCGAATAAAATGATGTGTATCTCTGTGGTACTTCACTGGTTTTGAACTGCTTAGAAAATGATTCTCAGATTTTCAGCAAGGTTATAGGTCGCACTGTGAAAGGGCTGATTTGTATGGCTGATTTTTAAGCACTGTGCAGGATTACGTCTTTAATACGACCTCGAAAACTTTCGGTCGTATCAGGCTATGTTGTTATTAGCAGGCTATGTTTCATTGCATGTTTCATTGCAGTCGTCGGAGCAGTATTGACAAATTCTGTGCAACTAATTTTTTTTTTTGTTATTATTATCAAATCGCTGTGAAATTTTAGCATAATGTTGCTGAAGACATTGGAAAGACTGCGAAGACTGCGATCTCAAGTTTGTGGTTTATGGCTAACTGGAGTTATACTATATATATAACATGTATCATAAAGTGATCCAAAAACAAATATATACAAAAACGATTGATCCTTTGGTATTCATGATTTTGTGTTGTTGCCTCGGTATTCGTTTGGAAGTTTATCCAACATAAACTGCACCTATTTGCTTATTTTGTCGCCTGCGTCGTCTTGCGTCGTCGTCGTCGGCGTCGTCGTCCGGCGGCGTCGGCGTCACAAAAATTTGTGTCACAGTTTTTACAGGAACCATGTATCCCAGCCTTCTGTCATCAGTATAAGGACCTATACCGTGTAATATATTTTTGGATCTCTCGCATGCCCACTTCCTGTTTGACGGAACTTGCCCCCCCCCCCCCGTGAATATTTTTGTGTCTGAAAAAATTCTGTCACATTTTTCTAAGGAACCACATATCCCAACCTTCTGCAATTCAGTATGGAGTACATTTATCAGTATGGGGACCTATACGGTGTAACAGAGTTTGGGATCTCTCGCATGTTAGAACTTAGAATATTTTTTGCTGATCGATGTCTCAAAATATTTGTGTCACAGTTTTCTTAGGAACCACATATCCCAGCCCTGTGCAACTTGATATGGAGTATCAGTATGGGGACCTATACAGTGTAAGAGAGTTTTGGATCTCTAACATGCCCACTTCCTGTTTAATGGAACGTTAACTTGGAATATTTTTTGCTGATCGATGTCGCAATTCCTTCTTAACTATTTAAAAATGTGTTTTTGTAGTTTAGATATACATGTATCAGTTTAAGAATGATATGCAGATTAGAGGTTTGTCAATATTTGTTTTCAGGGGTATCTTTTAAAAAAAAACATGTATATCGTTCATTATCGCTAAACAATAATTAAATAATCAAATTGTAAGTAAGTAATTTAACAAGTTGTATAAGTAGTTTATATGCATTTGTTTTAAAGTAGATCCCTGCGCATCCCTGCTTGCCAATCTGTTTCTGTAGTTTAACGAAATCCGAGTTTATATAAAACCTACTGAATATAAGAAAAAGTCCATTGCTATTCTCTTTATTGCAACGGTCAAGCAAGTGGCAAAAGTTTAATTTCAAAGAGATGTGACACTGCCTGTGGAAACAAGACAAGAAACACAATGTACACATTGTTAATTGATTGACAGTGTATGTAGAATGTTTGATTGACAGCAATGCTATGAAAAGATTCTACATGTGATTGGTTGCATAAAAATAAAACTATCCAATCAGATGTAAAATCTTCCCAGAGCAGTGCGTTCAATGAATTCTTCTACATACATCATACGTTCAGAACGTCGGCTTGGGGTGTAAAATTACATCATTTTGAAATGAAACTTTTGCCACTTGCTTGACCGTTGCAATAATTTCGCTTTTTCGATATATGTTTTTTACTAAATAACTTATATATTTTAATTAGTACTTAGATCTAGTTGTGTATCCCGAAATTAACATAAACTATAAAGTCGGTCTTATGTTAAGAATTGTTTCTCGAAATTCATAATAAAGATGGTCGACTAAAACTAAAATTAACGACAAACGTGATGATTTCAGTTTTCCCGTCGTTTATTTCCCATTCATAGGTAGCAACATCCCATCTGTCCATGTGGTCGATACTGCGTATAAATCACACCTGATATGATACGATATGCTAAACAACATTTCAGATATGAGGACCTCGGTATTAACAAGAAAAATAATCCTCCAGGGATATGATTGGTAATTATTTATGAAATCAACTCTCAGTTAATTCTATGGTGTCATCACGAGTTGGCTCACCAGTAATGTTGCAGTCTTGCAACTTGCGACTGCATTACGTGTTTACAAATAGACTAGATGTAGCATTGTTCTTTACTATAGGCTTTCACTTGTTCCTGGCTACGGCGTAAACTTTGGATAAATCATTTCTAACATAAAGAATGATACATACATAGCAGGAAACTCTAACCCTGTCGTTTTAACTTTGGTACAAATGTAACTTCCATCAGCAGTAAATAGACAAAATGGTGTCGAAACTATCAGAAAATCAAGACGTTCGTTCGATTTGCAGTAAAAATGAAACATTAATCGTAGGTTTTTATGTTTCATTAGTAATCAAACCCGAGAGACAAGACAAAGGGGCGGGAGAAAGGAGACAGGGAACGGGAGAAGGGAGAAGAGGGACGGGAGAAAGGAGAAAGGTACCCCCTGTCCACCCCCTCATATTTAGACATCAGATACTCATATCTTATGTCAACCTTCTCAAAAGTATCTAATAATTAAGAAAATCTGTAATTTTTTTGTAAAAGGTTTTAATCTGAGAGTAAGGTCACAGTCATTAAAACATATACAAATCGTAACATTAAAATATGTACACCCCGCAGGATGAAGCTAGAGAAATGTAACCGTGAAGAAAGGGGAAATAAGTATTAGTGAAATCAATATCATCCACTTTCTCATTTATTTATTAGTTTTTTTACCAGGGTAAATGATTATACTTATTTACAAAAAGTATTTAGAATAATTCTTTACTTCATTAAGTTTCCGTTCGTTTAGGTAAATAATATCGACATGATAAGAAAAAATGGGATTGTCAAAAGTAAGGATATCTTCAATGTACCCACTGTTATTACTGAAAATTGAAATAAGTTTATCACTCTTTTGTAGAGTTTAATTTAGTTTTTTTTTCATGAAGTCCCGATCGTAATAGAACAAACCGTCTGCAGTGAGAGGTGCACAATTAGTACTCATGGGGATTCCAATGACCTGTTGATAACTTTCAAGCAAGAGATTCAGCGCCATGGTGATATCATCACATATCAAGATCAATGGTTGTTGTACGTTATATACGAGAAAAATCCTTGCTTTTTCACAGTAAACGTAGTAAAAATTGGAACATTTAATTTTCAGCTAGATTTCACGTCTTCACAGATTTGACATACCGGTTTTGACTCGACCCTGGATTGACTCACTTTTTGTGTGACGGATGTCACTAGTGGAGCAGGACATGCTTACCCTTCCGGAGCACCTGATGTCACTCCCGGTTTTCATGGAAGTTCACACTATGAGTGCCTTAGTTCTGAATGTCGTCTTTTTTTTATTTCCGTGCAATGTGGCTGTCTAACGTCCTTGTTTTATCTTTGTTTTTCTCTGTTGCCGTTTTTGCCATGTTTTGGACATTGATTTTAATAGTCACAACTTAATTTGTTCCTTCGGTATTCTACTGTCGTTGTTTTAAAAGATCATTCGATAAATAGTCCCTATTTGTATTTAATCAAATTATAAAGAAAGGTTGTATAAAGTGTAGGGAAATCATATACATTATAATTTATCTTAAACTCCAATGAAAATTTTTAGACTCCAAAAGTAATTCACACCAGAGTTTTGATACGTCTTTTCACAATATTTTATTACTAATTTCTTCTTACGAGTCAGTGCAGTGGTTAAATGGATGGACAAATTTGTGATAGAAGACACACACACAGAAGAAAACGTGCAAAATGATTAAAAGTACAGAAAACAAACTGCAAAAATTATTGCAAAAATTATTGCAAACACAACTAAAGACTAAGAAAAATTCACCATTCTTTATTAACTGATAAAAAGCCAGACAGGATGAGAAATGAATGTTCATGTTTGATTAACATTTAAAGGATTCCCTTTATCATTCGAGAATTGAGATAGACATACATTGTAAATTGAAAACGGTAAGTATTTTCCGTGTTCAACTAGGGACGAAGATACAGGTGTCTGCAGGGTATTAATTTCCAATTTCTTTGTAAATTGTCTGTATAAAAGTATTGTTGAAAATAAAAGGAATTTAAATAGAAATGATACGGGAAATGACTATGTGAAGAAATAACTTTAAAAATCTATAAACGATGTTCTTTCTACTTTGCAAGTGTTTTGAAATTTTTATATCGTTTGCATATGAATATTAGAATTAGGGATCACCGTTGAAATAAGGGAGATAAATTGCAAAGGGTTAATTTCTGTTGTGATATTTATATGAAATTCTTTTGGCGAATTCTTTCCCTTGCGTAATTACTTCGTTCTCAAAATTCAGCAAGATTTAAAGCACGTGTGTTTTTATTCGCGTCTTTTTATTCACCTTTTCGTAAAGAAAATGTTGTAAAAGGAATAAAATGTCAAATACTTTGGTTATTTGTTCTCTATCAGTTTTTTTAACATCTTTGAGTCAGCGGTCTTCCAAAAGTTTAGACTTCATCTGCACTGAAGAGACATAAGTTGTCAAAATGCGCATATGCAGAAAATAAATTCACATGCAGTAACTTCGGTATTTAGTTATTTTTTACTTTGAGTCTTTTTGTGTATTTTTTAGCCATTCATCACACTTAGGGGGGGGGGGGTTGGATCCGAAAAGAGAGCCAAACCCCATTGCAATTTTTGTGCCTGTCCCAATTCAGGAATAACTTTAACTTTAAACTTATTTTATTTGCTCAATAACAAACAGCAAAATGGATAAGACACAAGTTAATCCAACTTAGATCGTCTTCTCCATACATACAATATATTACAATAATATGTAGGCATGCAAGTTCATTAATAAAGTACAAATAAATATTTTTAGAATACAGTTCTAAAAACTTCTATATTTTCATTATCGGTAAGCGTTGCACTACCGCTAATCAAAAGTTTGAGGTTCACGTCAAGACATTCGGGCAACCAGACCAAATTATTTAATAAAACACCACGCTGATCAAAATATAATGGACATACAAAGAAAAAAAATGGTTGTAGTCTTCACATGGAGCGCCACAACGACAAGATGGGTTTGATAACACGTTTATTCTAAAAAGATCGTTGTTTAGAAATGTTGCCGAGCATCTAAACTGCTAAAATAGTATTAAGCTTTCGTTGTCCAAAGTAATAATAACTTGGGATATTGATCTTCTCTTTACTAGAGTTTTTAAGCAATAATTAAATTTAGAGAGATTATCTGCATGTCGTGTAGTAAGATCTAGATTATTCCACTGTCTAATGGTAGAAGGAATGAAAGAATCACTGGTTGAAGATAACCTACAGAAAGGGACAATTATATCTTCACCATTTCTCAAAGGATAAATCGTTGTGCTCTGTATACTTGGTGGTATTAAATTTTGAAGGGGCATTGCAACGCTGGATATTGTAGAACATTTTTAATTTGTGTCTATTACGGCGGTGTTTTAACGGTTCCCAACCAATTTCCTTGTATATTGCTTCTTTACTTGAAAAAGTTGGTAGTCCAATGACAATACGGACTGCTTCTAGTTGCATCTGTTCTAATTTATTCGTATATCCAACACCACAATTGTCCATAATTCACAAGCATATTTAAGAATGGGTCGGGTGTAAATTAAATAAAGTTTTTCTAGATTTGACCTACTTAACTTAAATTTTAGTTTTCGTAGAATATTTAAGTGTTTTGAAAAACTTGATATCATTTTATCAATATGCGTAATCCATTTAGCATCTGAGCTGAAAGTTACTCCCAAGTGCTTGTGACATTTTGTGACGGGAATATTTTTTACATTAAATCTAAAACTCATCTCTGAAACTTCAGTATTAGCGAATAACATTGTTTCTGTTTTTTCGGGGTTAAATGACATGAGCCACTTTTCCGACCATTCACTTGGTGCACTCAAATCATGATCAATCACAGTTGAATTTGTGATTGATCATCACTTGAGTAGCTAAAGGAAGTGTCATCAGCAAACAGTCTTGTTAAAGATACAAGTGTCTCTGCAATAACATTAATATAGATAATGAACAATAAAGGTCCCAAAACGGACCCTTGAGGAACACCAGCTTTGACAAGGTTAAGGGACGACATTTAGTTTTTACCAACAACTCTCTGTTTGCGCTCAAATAAATAATCACTAAGCCATTTATGCAAGTTACCATGAATTCCATACGATTTTATCTTATGTAACAATCCTCTATGCCAAACTTTGTCAAAGGCTTTAGAAAAGTCACAGAACACAAAGCAATTTATCTCTTTTTTCTCTAGTGAATTAAAGATACAATTATATATTTCTAGTAACTGGTGCACAGTTGAATTTTTAGGAAGGAATCCAGATTGATATTCATATATAATTTTATATCTATTGAGGTGGTTATATATATATATATATATTTGTATACCACACGTTCCATTATTTTTCCTACACAACTTATTAAGGATATAGGGCGATAATTAGAGGGCAATGAATTGTCCCCTTTTTAAAAATAGCAGTTACGTTGGAAATTTTCCATGACGACGGATATTTGCCTTCACTCAGAGATTTATTAAATATTATTTGTAGGGGCTCAGCAAGTATTTCCGGACAAAGTTTTAACATTTTGTGACTAATTATGTCTGGTCCCGATGCCTTATTCAGGTCTAATATTTTAATGATATCGACAATTTCATCTTTATTTACAAAAATATTATGGCTTTGACATTTAACACAATCTGGGCACACAGAAGCTATAGTTATTTTCATTATCTTCTAATATGTTTTAGGATCTGATGTATTTTCTAAAATAATATTATCTAGTTTTTTTCTCAAAATTTTCTTTTGCAGTTTTTTTTTTAATTTATTTACTCTGTTTCGCTGTTGTTTGTATTTACGAATATTTGATTCTGTTTTGCATTTAAGTGCCAATTTTCGAAGTCTGTCTCGTTTCCGAATTTCCCTTCTTAATTCATTTGTAAACCAGGGTATGTCATTATTTCTTACATTACTAATTTGGTTGGAATGCACTCCCTGGCAATATGGAGGAATGTATCAGTGAAAACAGTATTCATATCATCAACTCATCAACATCATCCAAGTCGGCAAGAAGTGCATTCCAGTCAATATTCTTTAACAATTCTGACATTTTTTCTTTATCCGTTTTGTCGTAGATCCAAATTTCCCTTTTAAAAGATTTAGAACTGCATTTTGGACATTCAATAAAAGCTACACTTGCATCGTGATCACTTATTTCAGATGGAATAACTAATACATCTGATTAGGTACATTTCAAAGTATCGCTAATAATAACTGCATCTAACAGAGTACTACTAGTATCAGTTGTCCGTGTTGCTTTATTAATTACGTTCGTTAGATTAAACAGATTCATCGTGTCAACTAATTTATTATTATTTTGGATGAATAGATCACAATTCATATCTGCACAGATAACTATATTATCATTTGACTGAAACCCCATCCCAATAGCATGATTTAAGCGTGTCCAATACTCGTTATCTGTATTCGGAGGTCGATAAGTACAACATTATAGAAAATGTTTGACCCTTTCCACGTACATTTATGTCAAGCCACACCATTTCATCCGTTACATTTTCAAGATCTAGACGACGTGTCACAGCTAGATCACTAACTGTATAGATTATAATTCCCCATCAAAAGCCGACCTGTCGCGGCGTGCTAAGTGAGTTGAAAATGATTCAAGCTCAAGATCTTCATTTGGGATATTTTGAGATAAGTGAGTTTCCGTTAACGCAGCTATGTCAAATTCATCAGCGTATTTTTCAAGAAATTTTAACTTGTGTCGCAGACTTCGAATATTTATATGACATAAGGATATAGAATTTTCACTATAACTGGAAGGTGCACTCGAATGGTCATGTGTTTGTGGACCAGGATTTTGTTCAACATTGCCAATGAGTAGGATAAATTGTAATACAAACAACAGGGAGACAATATTGATTTCAAAATTCAAACTTTGTAAAACGAATAACGATGAGACAAGAAGAGAGCATCTAAAGTTTGTAAGTAATATGTTAAAATATGTATTCTTTTGACAATGTGATATTCTTTTTTGCTTTCTCTTTCGTAAATTGAACAAACCAATGGTCGCTCTGTAATGTTGGATACAATCACCCATTTGGATTTAAATAATTAATTTCGACTATGACGTGATCAGTTAATGAGAGACGACCATTTAAAAGTTTTGGTACATATATATAATCCACACCCACACAGGTACACAAATAAAAAAGAACATAAATGTACAAATAAATAAACATGATAACATGCAGATAATTTACATGAATCATCATTTCACAAATAAACCGAACAAATTGTGATTTTTAAAACAATTCTTGGATAAATGTCACACAACTTAGCAGAAAAATGACATTGTACATTTCAAAAGATTTGGATTTTTACTTTATATCATGGTCCTTTAATTGCTATAATCAGGATATATTCGCTATAGATACAATAACAATTAAAAGGGATAATAGCTTAAAAGCAAATACACAAGTTATATTACAAACAAGAAATAACAACTAGATTTGCAATTGCGAGCAATAGCTGATGTCGCCCCTGGCAGCCAATTCCATGATTCCATCATGTTCGCAGCGTCAAAATCTACCTAGAAATTAATTTTCGATGAAATCCGACAAAGTTGAAATTTTGACGTATTTTGGCGGCCTTTTTGAAAAAAAAATTATTAAAACGCACATCTTCATATGGTGATCCAACTTTATGTCAAGTTTCATGAACTTCTGATCATGCATCGCTGAGTAATTGACCGGACAAACATTGGCTGGAATAATAATAATAATAAGAAACGGAGGAATAACAATATGTCGTCCCGACTACGTCTGGAGCGACATAATAATGACCCAAGTTCACATATAGCACTGTCCATTTGTGATGTGAACCCAGGATTAACTCAATCACATACATTTATAAACTATATTTATATTGACTGTTTCCCTTTAATTTGTTGTATCTAATATAGTTTTTTAAATGAAGCAAAAAGAACCATTTCGGACTGAAATGTTTATTAGCACTCCAGATAAAAGAAACGATTTTTCATATCTAGGGAATAATACATGGCAAAATCCGTATCACATGCCGTATCAGCCCGAGTTACCAATATCAGCATGAGGGCCTCTGGCCCGAGGGCTGATATTGGTCGAGGGATGATACGGCATGTGATACGGATTTTGCCATGTATTATACAGTTTATCATATATTTAAACAGAGGACTACTAATCCGAAAAATACTGTCAAGTATTGAAATCGGTAAGGGAAAATGCATGTATTTTGTGAAGAGCAAAATTTCAAAATGGGAGGGATGGACCAGAAGTTTTGGACTAAATAAAACATTTAAGGAAAAATGTTTGCTAGATTTTTTTAACTGATCCTCACAAAACAATTTCACCCCAAACAAATCTTTGTTATCCTCCCTCCCAAAAATTTTCTCCCCCAAACAATTGCCCCCCCCCCAAAAAAAAAATTAACCCCGAAATTGTTTTTGATAAAAAAAGTAAAACTGAAACTTTTTTTTCGAAAAAGGGTATGTGATAAAGGGTAAGCCATGCTATAAAGGGTATGCGATAAAGGGTAAGCCATGCGATAAAGGGTATGACGTCATAGTGTGAATACGGAATGAACGTCATGCACTGTATTACATATTCAAAACGTCTGTATTTATTACTAAACATATGATAAAACGATTTACCATCAGTTGTATATCAATAACATTCTATGCTTAAACACATTATTTGTAACATGCTAGTTAAACAGCATTGTACCAGACAGTCCATAACGAGATGTGCTTCATAATGATACATATAATTATAACAGATGTAATAAATAATAATTATAATGATATTAAGGCCACAAAAACAAGAATATTAAACAGAATGTACTTTAATGTAGATAGATAATTGTAAATGAGTATATGAGGTCGCCTGGACAGCAGCAACATATGGCACAAAGATTCAAGCTGTCCTGACGACCTCATATAAGTCATTATGTTTTGAGTATAAGACTTGTCTTAATCTCATTTACTCCAATTGTAATGTCATAATTCAATCTACTCCATATATATTAGTAATAATTATAATAAATAATCAACAAATGTATGCATTTAGCCGTGCAGACTGACAATCCGGCAAGTTTATTATAAAGATGACAGGTTAAAAATCACAATCACGATGAAAGACAAATATAGAACATCTATAATAAACAAACACCTTAAGTTTTGTTCTGTTACAAAATATATATATGTATCCGTCTTAAACGCAACCCTGCCGCCCAGGAAAAACCACATTATGGAAACCTGTGTTCGGCACGTCTCGGGATATTGATGCCGAACCTCACCAAAAAATGAAAAATGAAAAATAATACAATAATGCCCATTACAAACAAAAATTTGAAGTCTGCGGCTAGAATGATTACAGAATACCCCGTATTCAAAATCTCACACGTGGGTTCATTAGCATATCGATAAATATATGACGTATACCAAAACGACTGGCCAAATATGATCACATGAGCAAATCATAAGCCAGCCAAAAAACACCCCTATTCAAATGAATACATATCGTAAAGACAACATTTTTCCGCTATTCTACGAAACGCGGAAAAAGAATTGTCATATGAACACGTGTTACCTATTGTTTACATTTCGAAAAATACTTATTGTTTACATTCTTTAAAAGAACTCGATCAGCTCAGCTGACTGAACAAAAAAAAACAAAAACAAAAAAAACAAAAAAAAAAAAACAAAAAAAAAACAACACACTTATGCGCATGTGTAGTATTCGTGTCATACTATATTTGGGTCATAGTAATAGTGTGTCTTACTATAAATGGGTCATATATGTAGTTTTAGTAGTCTATTTTATGCAATTAATATATGAATGAATGTTGAGTTTTGGAATTACATTTCAAAAGAGATATATATTATATCGATATATATTTTATGTTAAGAAAAACAAAATGGCAGGAAAATATGTGGTGATTTTTATAATAACATATCAAAAAGATATTTTATATTTAGAAATATTAAAAACTGGCATGAAAATATAAACACAAAGTCCATGAAAAACAGGAAAACGGAACAGTCACACAAATAATTGAATTTAAAAATAAAAGACTAATTGCAAGACAGTTTAATGATCATTAATTATAGTATACCTAATTGACCGTCGTGAATATCAATAAAAATGTCACGAGTGCCGAACAACGCAGAAGGATTTAACGAGTTGCAGAACTTGTTCTGCAACGAGTTAAATCAACTGCGTTGATCGACACGAGTGACATTTTTATTGATATTCATGACGGCCGATTAGTTATGCTTTTTATTATATAGATAATTTACTCAAAAACCGAGATTTTAGATGCGGATTATTTTTTTTCATGTCAATACGCCAGTTGTTTACTTGACGACGACATTGAAGAGCCATTGTGACGTCGCTTCATTAAAACGTCATCCAGTGACTAGAAATCCTTTATTTTCATCGGTGACAATATGACATTTATTTAACTGAGAAAACTCGATACATCACCGCTATCTATATAATAATAGAACATAACAAACTATTTTGTCTCCTCATATTCACTCAGCGAGTCCCTTCCTTGTCTGCTTTGGGTGCTACGTCCTGTTGTTCCTGCATGTTTTCTAGACGGGTAGTGTCGTCAAAGCTGTTAATCACCATTCGACGTCCAGCATTATAGTTTTCATTGCAAATATTCGACCACCAGCAGTCCAATATGCATGAATTACACCATCATATCTAAGCTTTGACAGAGTTTTAACTAGGTTATTCCTGAACGGGGTCAAGTTTTCAGTTATAAAATGGCCATCAGGATCATTCTTGAGCATTTTGTTGTTTGTGTAGACTATATGGCGAGTTTGGTGAGACAAGAATCTGTCTAGGCTTTCCTATGACATGAGATCTACCTATGTCATTTAAAGTAAGTTGTTGGCCTAGTTTGTTATTGCAGATGTCCAGAATCAAATCATCAGTATTGACTGGATGTATTATGTGTCCTTTTAGGTCTACAGGGACAGCAACATTGTGGAAACGGAGACTTGTTCTCCTGGAATATTGTTCCTGATTTTCTAATCTATTTTCCAATAATAATATTGTTTGTTGTAGGTAATCAAGTTCTTTGTTTTGTTCATCAATAGATATATTATTTTGGTTGGCAATAGTTTCTAGATGTTTGATTTTTATTACTTGTTCACATATTTTAGTCGACTGGCAATCTATTGTCTTTTGTTGTTTTTCAATGGTTTCATGAAGGGGTTTAATTTGTTCTTCAACACTAGCTTTAATTTTGTCATCAATTACTGAATAGATGGACTCACAGATTTTCTGTGAAAGGATTGGTATCACTTGATTTAACACCTCTGGACTACTTAAAGCCTCCAAGATTTTTATTTCCATAGTTTTTTTTTTTTAGGAATTTGGGCTCTCCTAGTGCCACACTCTCTGAGATCAGTTAGCGAGTTTCTACGTCTTATCTGCCTGTTTGTTTGTTTTTGGGTGGCGGGCAAATTATCAGGACTGTCGGGCAGGGATCTTTTGTTTGAATTAATTGCTTGTGATGGCAATACTGGTTGAGAACTAGATATGAAACTGTCATTATCATCAACGCTGGTGTTGTCGTTGTTTACACTTATGGAGGCATCCATATTGGATTATTGCTCTTGAGAGTTACGACGGAACAAATAACATTCTTGTCAAGAAATGGCAGTATAATAAATATCAAATCACGTGAAATGTCCGCATATACATAAAACTAGTCAGTTGCCAGGCTTCAGGACTTAATATGTAAAATTTCCATATTATTCCCAATTTCAAAAGCGGAGCTCTTACATGACCATGTTTATCCCAGCATGCCTCTCGATTCATCAGGAATATGTTGGTCATTGGCTTGTCCTTGTCTTCTTATAAAAATTAAGTTCCTTGTTTTACGGTGTGAGGTTCCTTGCTATGTTGAAGACCGTACGAAAACCCCTAGATGCTTTGTTTTGGGTAATTTTAACCTGGGTTTGGAAGTTGTCTCCTTAATATTCATCCCATTTTCTTTCTTTTTCATATATAAAAACAACAAATTGATGTTAATTTTGTGTTTTATACGAAAATGAACCAATCAAATTTGACAAAGTGTAATAAATCCATGAATATAATAATTTTTGATATATAAATACAGATTAATACATGGGCATTTCCATATTGGCCTAGTTATCATCCCGAGACACCCATATTGGCTCGAGACGAAGTCGAGGGACAATGTGGGTCGAGGGATGATAATCAGGTCAATATGGAAATGCACATGTATTAAACTTTTTATTACATACTTCCGACGTTTAGAAATGCTAGGCCGATATGGAGCGGTAGTCGTTTATTTGCCCAGGCCAATATGGACCGGAAGTCGTTAATTTTGTCTGAGATGCACGAGGAGCATAAAATAACCTATTATTTTCCCGGGGTGTGAAAATATGGACATTTTACTTCCGGTCATATTGACCACGCAAAAACGCTTTTATTTCTACTAAGTATGTAATAAATGCCATTATTCCTTAAAATTATTGTTCCCTAACCAGACTATCAATATCGAAAACATTCCGTTATTTCCGTGCTAAAAACTTTGCTCAGCAACTGTACAAGTGTGTTGTGACTAGTCTTAATGATCACATATGTTAGAGACCCCAATTTTATGCGATTCCATATTTTTGTCATGTGGTAATAAACAAATTATTTTTATAACAACTATTGAAAAATTGAAACCTATATCTTTTTAAATCTATATCAAAACATTTTTACTGTTATATTTATTATGTTTACATGTTTTACACGGCGGGTGTCCTGTAAGAAGCAGGAGATGCTGACTCTCTCCATAATCTATTCTCATAACTGAACTCAACGTCACCTCGGCAAAATGTTTACTTTAAACTCATAGAGAGTCTGTACTTGATCTGTGTTTCTTAAGGTAAAGAGTCAGTAAAAAAGCGCCACGTAGTAAAAACAACTTTTCTGTGACGTTACAGTAACAGGGGACATAATTTTGGCGTCAAATATTCTATCCCCGTTGGGGACATCGTTGCGTTAAGTTTTTCAAATGTACTTCCAACCTCAATAACTGTTGTAGATGCGATAAATTATTTATGTCTAATCAAGTTTCTTTTTGTCTCAATGTTTGATTGCACAAAAGCTGTAGGGTTTTCTCCTCTGCGGTGACGATGTTTAACGGGAATATTTGAGTCTCACAAATTTAATATGAATTGTAATGGAATAACGGAATTCTTTCCTCTGACAACTGTTGTTATGAGAAATTTTTTTTCTCTAATCTTGGTATACGTTGCTAAATTTTAATCGGGAAGACGATACACACGTACCCATTACCAGCTACAAATGCGTGTGATTCATCTCTTCAAGTTGAGGGTATTTTGATTTATGAAATCTTTTCTTCTGAGTCCATTTGTATTACTCACGTCATTCCAATTTCATATACTAGTATAGAAAATAATGATAGTGTTTTGTGTGTGATACTTATTTATATGGCTTCTATGACCCCGTTCACACTTACAATATTCGAATCGATCGGAATCGATTTCAATCAGTTGTGACTATTTACACTATCAATAGATCTTATTGGTCCCATATGAAAGAAGTGGTCTAAAAAGATCGATTCAAATAGAGACGATAACGCCTTTGACGTGAACAGTTGGGATCGATTGCAATCGATTCAAGTGCTTTGAAACAATCATGCGATCGGTTTTAAGGAGAACGATAAAACCTAATTGCGATGGATCGCAATCGATTCAAATGTTCAAATGTGAACGTGAACGGGTTTTAAAAGAACCGATCTTAATTTGGATCGATTCCATTTAGTTGTAGTGTGAACACGGTCTTTGAAATAAGCATGCGATCGATTTGATTTAGATCGATAACATCTATAGTTCTAATGTGAACACGGCCTATATATCAGTTTTCAGGTTCCATTGCTGTCTTGTCAACCATTCCCAATACAACAACTCATCACCAAAAATGTTCAATATTTACTCAATAGCATATAGTAACCGAAAAATGAATAGTAGCAAAAGAATTGTTATTTCATTTTTACCCTCATGATAGCTATGGCGCGATATTAGAGTAAAAAACTAATAGTAATGTCTTAGCAATATTAAATTGTGTTGGAAAACTTTAACAACTATCTCAGGTTATAACCATCCGATTCCAGAGTACACCCAAAAATTGAGATGAAGTCCAGAATCCATTTTTATTATTATTATTTTTTTCAAATTGTTATGTGGCAGAAACGACCAATAAATAATTGTAAATTAAAGTCAGCAAAGATAAAACAAAATTGGCTCAAAATTAACTTTTAATAACACAAAAAATGATTTTACAAATTTAATACAATATAAGACTTATCTGACAATAATAAAGTCCAAGTAATAATCCAAATGAACAGTTTACTTAATTCCACCAATAAATGTCCAATACAATAATCAATATAATCCTCACTAAATAGTTGATAATAGATTCACAACTTATTAAACTGACTGACTAAACTCTTTTCAGCTACCTATATAAATACATTTATTATTTCTAGAATGATCTATCCACAACATACAACTGGAACATTTTAATCAACTGACAATCACATGACTAGAATGATTATGTAAGGAAAACCTCTAGAAAATTCTATGTGTTAAATATTAAATTTAAATTCTAGAAATTTCTATATGTTCTAAGGTGTAATAACCTTGACCATTGTTTATTGTAAACAAGTTACATAATTAGGCCAAACAAATTACATAATATTAAGGCCGTACAAAATAAAAACAATGAATAAAATACATTATAGAATATTTACATCATTTAATTATCTATAACACCTCCCCCCAAAAGAAAATGTTTGAATGCAATGAAAAACATTTAAAATAAACAATGAGGTGTTATGAAATTTATCAAACTGTTGACAATGCGTCTGCAATGACATTATCTTTTCCTTTAATATGTCTTATGTCTAGATTAAAACCTTGCAAAGTCAAACTCCACCTCAAAAGTCTTTGATTTTTATCTTTCATTGTATGAATAAATTTAAGAGGGTTGTGATCAATATATACAATGATAGGCTGAATTGAAGCTATAACATAAATTTCAAAATGCTGTAAAGCCAAAATCAGAGACAAACATTCTTTTCAATTGTGGAGTAATTTCTCTGGTGCTTATTAAATTTTCTAGAAAAATAACAAATAGGATGGTCTATACCATCTTTACCTCCTTGTAATAAAACACCGCCAGCAGCAACATCACTGGCATCTACTGCTTACTTAAATTGACAATCAAAATTAGGTGTTGCTAAAACTGGTGCACTTTCTAGGATGGCTTTTAGTAAATGACTCATCACAACTTTTTGACCAAATAAACTGTATATTTTTTCTCAATAATTTGGTCAAAGGCTCACTAATTGAAGAGAAGTTTTGACACAATTTTCTATAATATCCAGCCATTCCAAGAAAACGCATCATATGTTTCTTATTCTCAGGTTTAGGAAAACTAGAAATAGCAGTAATTTTAGTATCAATAGGTTTTATCTGACCCTGACCTACAATATGTCCCAAATAGTTTACATAAGCACATCCAAATTCACTCTTGGAGAGGTTGACTGTTAGCATAGCACTGCTTAAACGTTCGAAAAAAGTTCGAAGTATCTGAAGATGTTCTTCCCAAGTGTCACTATATATAAGAATGTCATCAATGTATGCTTCACAACCGTCAATCCCAGAAATAACACTGTTGATGAGACGCTGAAAAGTTGCGGGCGAATTTTTCATGCCAAAAGCCATCACTTTATATTGGAAAAGTCCATCCGGTGTTACAAAAGCGGAAAGTTCTTTTGCACGCTCTGTAAGAGGAACTTGACAAAATCCTTTCAACAAGTAAATTTTTGTAATGTATTTAGCATTTCCAATTTTATCAATACAGTCATCAATGCGCGGAATTGGAAATGAGTCAGTTTTCGTAACACTGTTTAATTTTCTATAGTCCGTACACATCCGATAAGTTCCATCAGGTTTTGGCACTAGAATACAAGGCGAGCTCCAATTGCTTTTGCTAGGTTCAATAAAGTCATTTTTTTACAAATACTGAATTTCATCATGCAAGTACTTTTGTTTGATCGGATTCAGTCGGTATGGATGCTGTTTTATCGGTACTGAATTACCAACATCGACATCATGAAATATTTTATCAGTTCGTGTTGGAATGTCCGGAAATAAATGTTCAAATTCACGGAGTAACTGTTTCAACTGGTCCTTTTGAATCGTTGGTAAATGTTGAAATTTCGAATCTAAATCTTGTAGAATCTGTGAATTTCCCTGCTTCGGTGTGATAGATGGCGAATCAAGCTTTTCACAAAAGTCATTTTCAGAATTGTCAGGGACAACACTAACTATATTTACAGAATGTACAATATTTGTGCTATTTCTATCTATATAAGGTTTTATCATGTGTACATGACATAACCTATTATGTCTACGTCTGTCAGGTGTTTTAATAATATAATTTAAATCACTCAGTTTCTTTTCAACAATATATGGACCAAAATATCTGGCTTCAAGTGGCTTTCCAGGAACAGGAAGTAATACAAGTACTTTATTACCAGGGTCAAAATTACGTTTTACAGAATTTTGGTCATACTTGGCTTTCATGGATTCTTGACTAGATTTAAGATTTTTACTGGCTAGATCACAAGCTGTAAGAAGTATAGTGCGAAAGTCTGAAACGTAATCAAGGAGATTTAAATGGTCTTTTTCATCAGATAAAATTTTCCCGCTTAAAAGTTTGAGTGGACCCCTAACTGTATGTCCAAAAACTAATTCAAAGGGACTAAAACCTAATGATTCCTGGACTGCTTCTCTTACAGCAAATAAAAGAAAAGAAATTCCTTCATCCCAATTTTTCTCTGTGTCAAAACAATAGGTCCGCATCATATTTTTTAAGGTTTGATGAAATCGCTCTAAGGCGCCTTGACTTTCAGGGTGATATGCAGATGATCTGTACTGTTTAATGCCTAACTCTTACATTACTTGCTGAAAAATGCCTGACATAAAGTTTGAACCTTGATCTGATTGAATTGATTTAGGTAGGCCAAACAAAGTAAAAAATTTAGTTAAAGCCCTTACTATGCTCTTAGTCTTTATATTTCTTTAAGGAATAGCTTCAGGAAATCTTGTGGATGCACACATGATAGTTAACATGTACTGATTACCAGATTTAGTTTTTGGTAGAGGACCTACACAATCTAATATTCTACTAAAAAGCTCCTCAAAGGCAGGTGTTGGTTAAAGAGGTGTTGTTGGAATAACTTGGTTAGGTTTCCCTACTAATTGACATGTATGACACGAATTGCAGTATTGGAGACATCTTTTCTAAGATTAGGCCAATAAAAATAATTTAAAATTTTGTTGTAAGTCTTATTAATACCTAAGTGTCCTGACAAGGAAGTATCATGGGCCATGCTTAATATCTCAGCTCTATACACCTTTGGTACTACAATCTGATACTTTACTGCCCACTCTGCATCAGCAGATACATCAGCAGGTCTCCATTTACGCATAAGAATACCATTTTTGGTGAAATAAGAGACAGGTTCTTGCACACACACACTTTCATCAATAGCCCTATTGAAAAGACATGAAATTTCAGGGCCTTTATGTTGCTCACTGCTAAACATAGACATAGAAAAACCATCACATGGAACCAATGAACTATCAGAAAACTCTAAGGGCTTGCTTGTTTTGTCACCAACATCACTAAGCTGACTCATAAATGTATCCGACAAATCAAAACCATCAGTGCTATTTTCATCAATTTTTAACTTTCTGAACTTCCACACATTTCTTTTGATCAAAAGAAGGCTTGTCTGTCACAATAGGATTTCTTTGAACTTTATCCCCAGCTAAATCATTACCAAGAAGAAGTTGTACACCTTCAAAGGGCAATGATGACTTGATACCTAAGGTCACAGGTCCAGAAACATTATCCGAAGACAAATAAACATTATGGAGAGGAATAACAGTATAACCACTAGAATCTACCCCTTTAATAAGAACATTTCTACCAGTGCCAGAAATATCATCAAACGGCAGGGTCTCCGCCAACAAAAGAGACTGTGAAGCCCCAGTATCTCTTAAAATTCGAATAGAGATAGAATTACAAAAATCACTCGAAAGCGACACAAAACCATCACTAATAAATGGTTCAAAAATCTCCATAATGGGACTAAATGGGGGTTTGACCTCGACCTTGCTAACAGGATCAGAACAGACTTTACCTCAGAAAAAGAACTATGCACATCTGTACCAAAATGAGGCAAACATTGTGACGACTCATCAAAACCACTGGGTTTAACTTCACTTTCCTTTCGTTGCTTTAACCTATAGCAGTCAGATATCAAATGGCCTTCCTTCTTACAATAATTACAGGAAATCGACTTAAATGGCTTCTGTGACTGTGAGGGGGGGAATAAAACTTGGACGAGCTATTGACTGGACGTTGCCTACTATTTACATCATTTGAAGGTCTGGATGAAAAATTTGTGGAACTGTTATTTCTCAAAAATTTCTGTGGTTTATTAAAAAATTGTGTAAATTGTGTAAGCGAAAAATCATCAGCTAAACGTGCAGCAATTTCCTAAGATTCAGCTTTTTGTTCATCAATAAAAGTTTTAATGTCAGTACTAATACACCTTTTAAATTCTTCAATTAAAACTAGCTGACGTAATTTCTCATGATTGTTATTTCTTTTCTTTGATGAACAACAACGGTCAAATAGTTGCTCTTTAGTTCTAGCAAACTCTACATAGGTTTGGTCACTCTGTTTTTCTGCATTCCTAAATTTTTGCCGGTAAACTTCGGGGACCAGTTCATAGGCTTTAAGAATTAACTCTTTTACAGTGTCATAATCTGAAGCCTGTTCTACTGACAACTGAGTGTAATTTCTGGCTTTATCAATTAACACACTTTGTAATAAAATTGACCAATTGTGTTTTGGCCACTTTAAATTCTAAGCTATTTTCTCAAAATGCAGAAAATGTTTGTCAACAACCTTTTCTTGACAAGGAGGGACCAACCTGATGTTTTAGCAACATCAAATGTCTGAGAATTCTGAGAAAGGTGTTGATTCTTTTCAGCTAATTCCAATTTTTTTCATTTCTAATTGAAAATTGAGCTCTCTTTCTTTTTCCTGCTGTTCAATTTCTAATTTTCTTTCTCTTTCCTGTCTCTCTATTTCTAATTTTCTTACTTCTAATTCCTTCTGAATTTGTAATTTTTTAATTTCCAAATCAAGTGTTTGAATGCTAAAAGTCTTCAAAACAGATTTATCAAAATAATCTTCTTCAACCAAATAATTTGTAATCACATTTTGAACTTCAAATTTTCTCATTCCAGATTTGACATTCAATTTCAGATGTTTGCCTAAGATAATTAATTTATCCTTTTTAAGCTTCTCAAAATTCTCCACCTGACACATAGACATGAATTGTTCTGGATCAAATAACTAAATACCGAAGTTACTGTGAATTTATTTTCTGCATATGCGCATTTCAACAACTTATGTCTCTTCAGTGCAGATAAAATCTAAACGTTTGGAAGACCATAAACTCAAAGATGTTCAAAAACTGATAGAGAACAAACAACCAATATGATCTAAATGTAAAGCCAAAATCAGCTAAGGACAGAGCTGTGCATGAGGGAGATACTCCTTAGTTTTCAACAAAATTTACAAAAATTTAGATATTGCAAGGTTTCAAATAGAATCGGCTTTCGGGTCAGCACCGAAGTACTGACTACTGGGCTGCTGAATGCCCTCGGGGACTAACAGTCCCAACAAATGACATCTTGAAAAAAAAATTTGTGACTTTTAAAAAATTTCTATTTAACAAAAATGTTATATTTTTTGTCAATTTCGAAGATCCCGGACAATAGCCCCCAATTTCTGTTATGTGACAGAAACGACCAATAAATAATTGTAAATTGAAGTCAGCAAAGATATTACAAAATTGGCTCAAAATTACATTTTAATAACACAAAAATAATGATTTTACAAATTAAATACAATATATATGACTTATCTGAAAATAATAAAGTCCAACTAATAATCCAAATGAATAGTTCACTTAATTCCACCAATAAATGTCAAATAGAACAATCCATATAAAACTCACTAAATAGTTGATAATATATTCACAATAATTGATGTCGATTTCCAATACAAAAGATGTGCGTGATAATCCTGTATAAACTAATCAATCCTGTATAAACTTATTAAACTGACTGACTAAACCCTTTTCAGCTACCTTATATAAATACATTTATTATTTCTAGAATAATCTATCCACAAGATACAACTGGAACATTCTAATCAACTGACAATCACATAACTAGAATGATTATTTAAGGAAAACCTCTAGAAAATTCTATGTGTTAAATATTAAATTTAAATTCTAGAAATTTCTTTATGTTCTAAGGTGTAATAACCTTGACCATTGTTTATTGTAAACAAGTTACATAACTAGGCCAAACAAATTACATAATATTAAGGCCGTACAAAATAAAAACAATGAATAAAATATATTATAGAATATTTACAACATTTAATTACCTATAACAAAATTCAAAATCCCTATAAATACTCGGTAAGATTTTGAAGCAAATGGAAAAAAAGGCTGATCACACAGCTATGATCATATTCAGCCTTATACGAATTGTTGCATCATTGTTAGACCAGATGCTACTTTTGAGTACCGAATCTCTATGTCGACAGTCAACCTATACAAGAATATGATTCTTAAGTTAGCAACAAGGAAGCGTACCATACTGATATAGTGTGGACATGTAACAAATAACCTGGACATGTTCCGCAAGGACATAGGTCGTAACAAATTAACCTGGACGTGTTTCGTTAGGAGATATAGTTTCAATGGTTAGATCTGTTCTGCTATATGAAACTTACTAGAGATGCTTTTTATAGCGAATATGCGAAATCCGAGTAAATTATTGATACGCATCCATCAATACACCTGGATATTTACATACTCTTTTAATTTGCATGTTTTTGTATATGTTTCTACCCTTGATATTTTTGATTAATTATTATCTTATTCTGTTTATTTCTACTTTGAAAGTAAATATATCAGTATAGAACTATGTCCGTTATAATGTACTCTTAGACGCCAGCTTTTAATGAATAAAACATTCTAAAAGAATATGTTAAAATTTGTATAAATGAAATACAATTGGTTTTTCTCCCGTTTTTATTTTTTTAAAATATTTAATCAGTCCATGCTTTCTTTTTCTAATAGCACGGACATGAAAACATTTTTTTAGAAAGTTCCTTTCTATAATTCCAATATGTTAAACCCATTTGAAAGCAAATCATTCGAGGATTTACGACGTCATGTTTTATCTTTATATGCGACGTCGCAATTTGGTAAAAAAAATTGACATGCCATGCTGATTTCAAATATCTCTCGCGAAAAAACAAAATCGATGATCCCCAAATTTTTGTACATTAATATATTTATCAGTATATTTAAAATATATATTTATTTTTTTGAAAAATTCTATGTATAGGTTTTACTTTATAATGATATTTTAACAGAAATTTCGCAGTTTCTTTCACGATTTTCACGTTATTTCTTTTTAAATCGAGGGTTTCGACTGCTAACTTCTGGCAGCTGTCATGAAAAAACTAAGTCGGTTATCCCCATTTTTTTTCGATATCTCTATATTATTTGATAATATCTATAATCATGCAATTTTTTTTTTGAATTCTATGAGATTTTTTATTTACTGACTCTTCACCTTAAATCATTTGATTTAATATAAAACACGTCCAAATTACCGCGTTTCGGTATTTCCGGTAAGAGCATTCCTAGATGAATCTATGGTAAAACTACATCACAGTGATATCTTTATTCTGATATTGTATGTTTAGCGATCACTTCAAATTTATCACTATTTTACGTTTTTTAAGGTTCGAACTTCTTCTGATAAGCTTTGAAGCAATTTGTTTGTTTTTGTTTATTTGTTTTATCTTGTTATATTGTTCCGATTTCTGCTGGTTCTGTTTTTGAGCGCCTTTAACGAGTTGTTTGTCCGTTTTCTGTGTTTCGTTTTGGTTTTGTAATTAACAATGAAGGGATATGGAGTAAATGCAAATGAGACAAAGTCTCTACAAATACATTGTAAAATAAGCAATGGAGCAACTCTTTTATTGTTGTTCTTCCTCTTTAAGTCACCATGAGGCCTTCAACAATGAGCTTTACTCATACCTCATAGCAAGTTCAAGACGGCCGCTAGCACCGGTTTGAGCGGAATTCATTGCTAATTGTCGAGCAACGCTACATCCATGCTTTTTAACCTAATGATCCATGGATGCGGGATCGTCAACAAACATAAACTTAACTGGCAAAGTGTTCTTACAATCGCTGTCATCCATTACCCCACAAAAAGACGATCACAACATTTAAACAACCACAGGGCACTCATCGAGCCAATTGTAAGATAACTTTGCATAATAAAATCATGAGATGTGGGCACAATAAACAGGTGGTCAGAATAACAATTTCCGATAAAAAAAGGCCAAAATGTGAAAGCTTGATAGCGTATCCATATGAGAGATTCTCTGTCTCAAGAACAAGTACACCATAACTGAAATGTATATAGAGCATACATCTCTCTCACGGGGAATCTTTTTACGGACTCCACACTGCAGGAGAAACAAGCTCTAGTCTAAAATTAACAATGAAGAGATATGGAGTAAATGCAAATGAGACAAAGTCTCTACGAATACATTGTAAAAATAAGCAATGGCTTTCCTATGATTCATTATGATAAGCCATTGAAATGCCCAGCATCAATCCTCGGACAACCAAATACATTTTCTTTGAACTGGTATTTCAGTCACTATACGGACAAATAAAACCAGACCAATCAAAACTTGTTTCACTTATGAATATGCAATTTATTAACCTCTTCCAGACAAATGACTGGAAGAGGTTAATAAATTGCATATTCATAAGTGACATTTGCCCAGCATTCGCTTTTTATTCTAATCCAATACAATCCTTTACTTAAATAGGTGAACATGGCATTTTGCCAAGCAGATGCTTGGGAACCTTTGTTTTTAAAATTGGTGTGTGTTTTTTGATTGATAATTCATGTCTCTCATTTTCTTCGTATCTGCTGTTGAAATCATTTGTTTTATTTTTTGTCGTTTTCCCATGTACATTGTATCTAGAATTTGTCTACTGATATACATAATGTGAGTTTTGAGTTTGAGTTCTCTTCTATGAAGAGACAGTACTTTACCAACAGACTAAGACGGAAGCTAAGCGACGGGCACTCATTGACCATTCATTTAAAACTACGTTTTCCCGCCCACCTCGGACAAGGGAATCCATTGGTTTCGTGGTGCAAGATTTTTCTGTCTTACACATATTACGTATATTCCCGCCAGTTTTTATATCATAACAATATACACAGCTTGGGCCTCATTTATCAAAAAGTATATAATTAAAAATATTAAACAGTATATTGGCTACCTATGAACCTCAAAATTTGAATAAAAACACATCATAAATGCCTTAATTGTCGGCAGTGAAATAACCCCAGACTCGGACACGTGCTCCATGCTTTATGACGTCGTGAAAAGGGAAGTATATCAATTATGTCAACAATTGCGTTTCGACGGTGATTTGTTTGAGCTGAGGGGAAGAAAAATAATCAAACTATTTTTGAGGGTCAGACAAAATAAATCTCAGACACACTCGGGTAAGATTTGTAGCGTCTCGGACTCGGCATACTTCGTCCAGGTACTTGAAATCTTACCCTTGGGTGTCTGAGTTTTCTCCATTTGGCACAATCAGGGTACTTTACTAATTTGCATAGCGGCAATCTTGTGACTCTTGCTTGTCGGCAATGTTTAATTGAAATGCATATAGGGGAGATCTTGAAATTTTGCAAAAATTATCTAACAATACACTTCAGAACATATTTATCCGCATCTAGTAAGATTCTGCACATTGTTTACATCTATTCTATACATAAATACTTATCTGTAATAATGAAAATTTCCGGCCAATTAAGTTTGAAATTCGAAGCGGGATCATGACATTTTTACTGTGGAAGTCATTGTAAAACTGCTAGTAAGCTATCTTTGACAGAAAAATACATATCAAAGATAACTATGTAGCAAATTTGATCGCATATAACGGTGAAATATAACTCGCATAGATTCATAAACAGCTGTCTCTTTTAAACTTACTCATGAAAATTTGCGGCCAAATTAAATTGAAAATGTGTAATTCCAAGCTTTACATTGACGGGAAATCCTTCTACAAACTGATTATAACCACAATTTTTATGTTTGAAAATTCCCACAACAAAAACTTTTCATTACGAAAGACAGACTGACTAATGCTGTCCCCTGGCTCACTACGCTTTGCTCTGTTATGCTTAGATTCCACGGATTTGAGACAGACTCGTCAGTCTATAGGTAAAAAGGAAGGAATTCAGTAAGGGAACCAGTTTGTTTATCTGTGTACCCAAGGAATTGAATGATAAGTAAAGTAAGGATTGGCTGTGCTGCATGATAAGATGTAAATTTACCAAGTCTTTCACATTTTCATGTCATTTACTCTTTGTAGTCTTTCAAGAAATAATTAGAAAATGTTTAGCACTTCACAGTAATTTTTGGTGATTTTTTTAAAAAGATGGATTTTTTCACATTCTATGCAGACATTGTGAACTTTATAGGGGGTATCCCCACTATTCTATAAATAGCTCAAAAGGAAGGCGGTCATGCATATACCAACTTTTTATTTTTAGAAGTGCCAATAAAAGTTCTTGAACAGCAAGAATAGTTTTTGATCTGATCATTGTTAGAAAGTACTATAAATCTGCAATATATTAGCATTGTGGGCAATGGCAGGGGGTCCAATCGAATTGGTAAGTGCAGCGTGTATTTTGGTAAGTGCTACCAAAGATGGCTGACGCGCCCCGCTTCGGCAACTAAAGGTCAGTACTTGAGAGGGTCTTATCGTTGTGCATTTGCACATTATATTCTGTAAATATTGCGTTTCGGCTCTCCTACCATCTGGCAATGGATACGTGTATTTACTTTAATACAAAGAACGCTTTTCAGAAAGCTATTGAAGGAAAACCGACGAGGGGTAGGTCAAAATTTTGAACACGCCAACTACATCTTAAGATTTCTATACATCGAACCCATTATATGTTATGTTTGTAGTATAGAATTGGTGCTTGTTGATGGGAAAACATGTCAAAGATTTATTTTTCACAAGACTGTTTAGAGTTCTGTTTATTTTCGACATTACTTCAAATTTTGGTAAGTGCAGTGCGGTGTACGCCAAATTGGTAAGTGCAATATTATTACAAAAAGATATCTGCATTTTATTTCATCTTTTTCCTAAGAAAAATGAATTTAACTTGCAGGAGGAGACAGTACCGTTGCATTTTGTTCTGGAATATTGAAAATGAATGAAAATGGACAGGAAAACAAGAGAATGATGCATACGTTTGTATTTTGCAAAATCGTGAAATATCGATACGCGTCAAATTTGTGTAACGTCTACAAGTATAGTACCAGAAGAAAGCTCTCATCACAAGGAAGTCACATACCAAATATCAACATCCTAACTATTCAGGTCTCAATTCCACAAGCCAGGTTAAAGTTTGCCCTTAGGGCAATTTTTAAAAAACTTTAACCTTGCCTCTAGAAGGTAGGCTTTTAGTGGAAGGGTGTTCATATTTGGTATGTAACTTCCTTATGATGAGACCTTTCTTCTGGTACCATAATTGTAGACAATTGTGTAAATTTGTGTCCATAACTGCGAATGAAAAGCTTTAATTATGACAAGAAGACTTTCTTCCTTCAAGCTGAATGTAATTCTATAGAGACTTTATCTCATGTTCATTTTCTCCATATCCTTTCATGATCTTTCATTGTTATTGAATAATGTTGCTGTAAATGATTATCTAGTCTGCTGTGAATCAAAGTTGAAAAAATTGAGCTTACGTAACGAAATTCATGGGATGATGTACGGAGTTTTAATAGAGTGAAAATTAAAGATGTCTTGTCATTCTTTAAAGTCACCATACAATACTGTCGCCAAAATCATCATAAAAATGTTTTTTTTTGCAAATTGAAATGATAAAAAGGTAGCAACTAAAATCTCGGGATGCTTTAGATATTTTCATTATTTTCCTTATATCGTTAATCAGAATAAAAAAAATCTTCCCTATGATTTACTATCCTTTTTCCACTGAAACAGGAAAAAAAAAATTAATGTTCATCATGTTCAATTAAATTGTTTACAATTTTTTTTATCGACAATTCAAGGGAATCGCAAAGTTACAAAAAGGCTGCATTTAACAAAATATACACTTCACTATAATCTTACCGGACATATTTTAAGAATTTAGTTACTTGTAACAATTAATCATTTTCAACCAAGGTTGTGACCTGCCATCAAAGTTTATCGAGATCTCTCGTCATGCTGCCTTACTTTTCTTGGGTAGAAAATCGTTCAGTTTACCCTCCAACTAGGATAAAATCTGCAGTGAGCTGTGAAACATGTACTAGAAAGGAAATTTTTTGTTGATTTCATTGATTTCATTTTTGTCAATAAGTGTGTCAAATTTTATTTTTTTACATTCCCGGACGATGGATTTTTGCGTGATGGGTAGTGATTATCTTAAAGATTTACGTAACCTAAAATTAACTTTAGTCTGAATTCTAAATCATGATCAATATAAATAGACAACACATATACTATGACCAATTTTATCACCTTGGCGCACACCTACATAGAATAAAATACATTCTCAGGATTTTTCGCCAGCCTACGAAACAACCAATTGAAACTTGACATGTTCACAAGGGTCCTTAGATGGGCCCTCCAACATTGATATTTGACCGGTCTGCATTTAACCAAAGATTACTGTGGCATAAAAGCTAAGTTAAAAATTGTAACCTATGGAAACTCATTCACTGTTTTATTTTGTCTGGTGATTATTTTAAGATATAAGCACAAACGAAGTAATCTGATTTTAACTTGAATCTAGACTCATGATAAATATACAATAATATTTAAGGTTCTGCACCTTGGGGGATATTTACATCGAATTAAGTACATTCCACGGGTTTTGTCGCCAGCCTTTAAAACAACTTATTGGAATAAAAATTTGGTCACAATGGTCTTTAGTTTGGCTTTTAACTTGAGCAATGATTTTTGACAGGTTTTCATTTCACCAAAGATTGCTGCGACGTACTTAACCTGACATTATCTTTAGTCTGAATTATAACTGATTATCAGTAGTGAACTTAAATAGACCAAAATATATTTGCCTTGCCACACACCTAAATAGAATTATATACAATCTAAGGGATCTATAATCGGCCTTTCAAACAAACACCAAAAAAAAAAAAAAAAAAAAAAAAAAAAAAAAAAAAAAAAAAAAAAAAACAAAAAAAAACAAAAACAAAAAATAAAAGTAACCTTGTTCACAATGGACCTTAGATTAGTTTTTCAACAAAGATATTTGACAGGTCCACATTTCACCAGAGACAACTGTGAAACGAGGGCAAAGTTTAAAATTATAACCTATCGAATCTTATTCACTGTTTTGTCCATCATCAAAAATAAAACATATATATATATTAAAATACAGTAGGTTCTATTATATCACCTTGAGGAACACCTACATCGAATTAAATACATTCTAAGGGTTTTATCGCCCGCCTTTAAAATAATCAATTCGAATCAGAATTTGGTCTTAATGGTCTTTAGATGGGCTCTTAATTTGAACAAAGGTTTGTATTAAGTTCAATTACTATCATAGTAAGTCACCCCAAAACCAAGCGAAGAAGAAGAAGATAATTCTTAGTCTGATTTCAAAATCACGATCAGTAGCCTCCTACAATAGACACAAATATATTTTGCATTGACACACTTACATCGAATTAAATACGTCCTAAGAATTTCACTGTAGACTTTCCAAGCAACTAGTTGGAAGCAAATTGGGTCACAATAGGTATTTAATGTACCCTTCCTCAAAGGTAGTTGGCATGAACGCATTTCATCAATTGCTTCGATTTTGGAGATTAGCTTAACATTGTAGCATATGGAAATATTTTTTAGTCTTTTGTTTTGTCTGATGGCTGATGATTATTCAAAAGATATAGACACAGACTTAGTAACCTAATATTATCTTTACAAAGAATTCAAAATCATAATCGGCAGTCATCATAAATAGATCATAGAATATATAAGGATTGACTATATCACCTTGACACACACCTACGATGATATTTTGTTAGTTGATGATAGCTGGTGATTAAATACATTGGGCAAAATCATGCTCAGCATATTTAAGCATCGAATATCACCTTGACGCATGCCTACAAATAATTAAATTAATTTTACACCTTTCTTTCAAACAACCAATTCGACAAATCTACGTCACAATAGTCCTTATACTAATCCTTCAACAAAGCAATCTAACAGGTCCATATTTCAATGATTGCTGTCAATTTTAGCATTGTCTAACATAGTAACCTCATGGGAAACTTATTCGTAAGAATTTTTGTCTGGTGGCTGCATGGTGCTTATTTTAAAGATGTAATCATAGACTTTTTAAAATGATTATCAGCAATTATCATAAATAAACAAAAACATATTGGAATTGATACTATCACCTTGACGAAAACCTTAATCAAATTATTATAATAAATACATTCTAAGCTATTCATTACCGACCTTTTAAACAACCAATTTATACATAAAAATGTAGTTAAATTTGCAATTTTAGTAACTGATGAAGCAGAAGTTAGAGTTTCGGTCCAAAATGTTATCTGATAAGTGAATTGATATTCTATAGTGCTAGCCGTATTGTATTTCTAAAAGTGCCTATGAAGCTTCATAATTTTGTATGACCTTTCAACGAAAATTTGGAGGCAAATTGAATTACCCTTGCTTATCCGTCCATCCTTCCATAGAAGGTACATGGTTTTTTTCGCACAAATTCTACTTCAGTTTTATGCTAGGAAGCTTTTACTCCACATTTAGAACAGTTCCCTTAAATAAAGGAAGCAAAACGGGAACTAGTCAAGCAGTCGATATAGACATGTTTCTGATTTGATTTCTTGAACATATGTTACCATAGAATAACTTGGGAATATTACTCCCATACATTACAATTTTTAACAGTTGATTAAAAAAAATTTTTAATGAATAAGTGTAATCTTTGAGTTGATTCGTTAATATTTGTATTATGATGGGGCTCCCTGTATTTTAATAAAAGATATAGTTCGGTTACAGTTTTTTTTCTCCTCTATGGCTACAGAGTTATAACCATTATTAACAAAATATTAGTGTATATCTTATTTTCCTCTATTAGATTTTAATATGTTTTATTGTTTTCAAAATATTGAGAAATATATACTGACCTATAAAACAATATGTCTTTGATACAACTTTTGCACACTTATGTTTCTATTTTTATTTTCATTAAGGAAGAACGGGAGTCTTCTGCCATTTTTAATTCATTTTTTATGCTTTGGTAGGTATTTTTCATTTACAAAAGGTACAAATGTTTAAAACACTTTGAAAATTCTTATGTTGTTAAAACAAAAGCAATGGTTTCCTTTCTCTACATATAGGCATGTTAATTATGAAATAATTTGATTTGAAGATTAAAAGAATGAAGTTATTTAAAAATACTTAACAAAGATATAATTCGAAACATTTATAATTCGTGAAATTATTTGAATATACGCTCTATGATACCCACTTTTCGTTTTGTTTCAGAAACTCTAGCAATATAAAATCAGTCAAAATTCTTTCTGGTGATACTTTTTGAAAGATAATGATTTGTTGTAAACATTTCAACAATAAAAGGCGAAAAATTGTGAGCAGTTGCCCAGTTTATATTCTATTTTCTGCAGTCTTTTATAATATCAATTAACCCATGGAAATATCTATAAGTTCTAATTGACACTTTTTGAACCCTGGCGTACAACCTTAAAAATAGCCGACACCAACCAAAATTTTAGCGTACACCGCACTGCACTTACCAAAATTTGAAGTAATGTCGAAAATATACAGAACGCTAAACAGCCTTCTGAAAAATAAATTTTTGACGTGTTTTCCCATCAACAAGCACCAATTCTATACTACAAACATAACATATAATGGGTTCGATGTATAGAAATCTTAAGATGAAGTTGGCGTGTTCAAAATTTTGACCTACCCCTCGTCGGTTTTCCTTCAATAGCTTTCTGAAAAGCGTTCTTTGTATTAAAGTAAATACACGTATCCATTGCCAGATGGTAGGAGAGCCGAAACGCAATATTTACAGAATACAATGTGCAAATGCACAACGATAAGACCATCTCAAGTACTGACCTTTAGTTGCCGAAGCGGGGCGCGTCAGCCATCTTTGGTAGCACTTACCAAAATACACGCTGCACTTACCAATTCGATTGGACCCCCTGAATGGGAAATGAATTCCTTCCTTGTTCCCTATACGGAAGATAACATTCATACACTACTTTTAGAAAAAAGACGGGGTAGTATGAAAATAATCCGGAAAACTGAGATGTACTTTCGAAGTTAAAACAATAAAGGGAAGTAAATCATCAAAAGGGGCATGGTCATGTGATTTTATCTCTTGAATAAAATACCCCCGATTCTTCCTTATGCGGTCTGATCCTCTTATATTTTTTTTCTTAACCTTTTTAAGATAGTTGTAATGGAATAAGAACTCTATCTATATAGGATTTTATTTATATGTTTTTCATTCTACAGGGAAACGGAATGGAAGGGGGAGGTTTGGGGACTCAGTAAATCGGTTTTAACCTACCACTGGCTTTAACAATAGAAAGTCAAGCTGTCCCGAGTTCCTATCGTTGTTTTTTTTTTTTGTCTTTTATTGATGTTTTTCTTGTGTTGTTTCCTAGAGTATTTTGACATTTACAGCTGTAATTGTCATTTTTGGTCACTGTTGGTGTTTCCTGTTATCTATTTCTGGGAATTTGTACCTTTGGTATTTAAAAATGAATGTAAATCACAGCACCTTTCTATTTTGAAAAAGAAATGTGATGCTGAATAAAGGCAAAGGAAACTTTGAATCTTTGTTGCCAAACAACGGTTTTTGTCACTGATGTACAATGAAAGGATAATGAGTAAATGCACGTGAGACAAAGCCTCCATAAATACATGGTAAAACCCAAGCAATTGAACAACGCTTTTATTGTTGTTCTTTTATAAGTCACCAGGAGGCCTTCATCAATGACCTCTGTCCATACCTCATGGTAAGTTTGAGAAAGCCCCTAGCACCGGTTCCAGAGGACTTCATTGCTTAATGTCAAGCAATGTTACACTCGCGTCTTTTTATCCAATCGATTCAGGCAAAAGATGTTTTAATCACTCTCATCCGCTGTCCGTCAAAAAGACCAAGGACAGACTGTAACCTTGTGAACCATATTCTAAAAGTGATTATTTGCCAATGATGTGTTGATGTTTAATGCATAAAGCTTTTAAAACAATGTTGGTTGGAGGAGAGCTTGATAACAACCGCCCTTTAAATGTACATTGATCACGGATTATGTAAACATAGATATAAACATGTTTTATTTCGTAAAACACGTCTTCTTTTACTGTTTGCTATATAAGAAAAAATAACCCACGACAGCGTTAATTTGGCTGGAAACTATAACACATCTGGATAAAACCAGAAAAAAATATCAATGACAGGGGCATTTAATTATATGCAGATCTAGAGCCACGGAATAAGTCAAACATATTTCCGTCGTCAAAATAATAGCATAGTTTATGTACTAGTCAAAGATATACATTGCTATTGTATCAAGGTACTTGAGTCAGTATGATCGACATACTATCAGCTCTGCATCAAGAAATTTTGGAAAACATTTTATTCTTGGTTATAACCCATTCATTTACATTTTGATATATTTAAAAGTACATTTTTTTTATCTTTATCAGTTGTAAAAGGCCATACAGGATACAATACAGATTCGAATGCATTCGTAATAGCAGTCATTGAGTTAAGACTTTGAAAGTTTAAAATCGTAAATGCGGTCAAGAATATTATTCTTAAATCTTCTTGAAAAACAAACAGACACATAGTCTTAATTTACCCGAATGAACTCGAAATTAAAGAGACCACTGATACACCATCATCAGCATCATACCTGGACATATACCTCTACATTGACAACTCTTGGCGTCTGAAAACAAAACTTTACGACAAGCGTGATGATTACCGCTTTGGGATAATGAACTTCCCGTTTTTGAGCAGCAATATTACCTCTTCTCCGGCACATGACGTAAACATTTCACAACTCATTCACTATTGCCGTACCTGTAGTTTGTACAGCGATTTTGTCAACAGAGCGAATTTACTGTCTCAAAAACTTATACATCAAGGGTATGTTCAGTCACTGTTGCAACTGTCACTACAGAAGTTTTACGGTCGTCACCACAATTTGACAGACCATTACATCTCCGTTTTACAAATGAGAACAGATATCTTAGGGTAGATCCAGAGTTTGTTACCGGACTGACTAACACCGACCTTGACAAATCCGGACTTTTCACTGGCAGTGTGATGGGAGCCACGCTTGGAGCAGATTATGCTTACCCTTCCGGAGAACCTGATGATACCTCAGTTTTTGTAGGGGTTCACACTGCTAGTGCTTTAGTTTTGTGGCGTTCTTGTACATTGTGTTTATTTGTTTTGTCTTTGTCATACTGTCTCAATTCGTGTTGCTGTGAGTTGCCGTGATTTTGGATTTATGATTTTAGAATTTCCCGTTTCCTCGTTCTTGCTTCGGTTTTCGTTTGCCGATGTCTTTTAAGGTCCTAAGATGGTGCATTTTAAACGTTGATCTGATTTCGGTTGTTGGTCATTGTTACTCCCTGGTAAAAAAACAAGTAAAATGATTGCTGCAGAAATAGTTTATTATCAGTATTTGAAAATTGTCACGCCGTTTCAAAGATATCAGTCACTTGTTGAAATTTTAAAGTCTAGGTACCATCATTTCTTTTAATTGTGTACGACCTTTCAGTTGCAATTGCTGTTGAGTTGGTACCGGACACAACTGCAATGGAAGGGGAGGTGACAGTGTGGCTAGCCATGAAACCGTTTTACCCGACACTTCTTTTGAAATCCCTGAACCAAGTCAGAACTATTGCATCCGACAATTTTTCCAGTGGTTTCAACCTAATTTGTCTTTTGGTCTCATGGACTTCACCTCTTGACAACTCTACTCGGTAATTGTGTTATGACCCCCATTTACATATCTCATATCATCATAAGTGTATAAAAATAGTTGAATTAAAATGAAAATTATCGAGAAATTCCCTGTTTTTGTTTGTAATATTTCATAAAGTATCGTTCCAAAATAAAAGAAAGAACAAAATGTAATGCAAAATACTTCATTTTAAAAGAAAAGAAAATTAAGCAATTTAATCAAATCCAAGTGAACGATGAACTGCGTTCGGTGAGTCATCACTGTTAAATATAATATTAACAATCCTAAAAGAAATGTAGCCGGATTAAGACAAACTGCCAAAAATAAAAACAACCTCGTTTGTTCTTTTTCAGCTGACGCTCTACTGATGTCAGAAAAAGACGCAAAAAACATATATTTAAAAACGCCAACCTGAATAAAAAAAAATGGGCAAATTTGGATTGATATTTACAAAAGAAAAAAGCGAAATTCCTTTGGCCACAAATCTTTTTCAAAACGTTCCCTTACGATGTTGTTTTTTATATGAAAAATAAATATTCATAGCCATAACTTTGGTTAACTGTATAAACATTGAATTTTTTCCTAAAGCATATCACATTGAAGTCGCGTGTATGACCCCCTAAATTTAGTTATTCAGGTAGACAAATCCGAAAAATTATCTGACAACATTGTTCTCAACGAGTATATATTTCATATTTGTATCTTGATATTGTCGTATAATAAACAGCTCTAATTGAAAGACAGACCATGAACTGTAACATAACATAATCTATATACCAAGGACAGAGAGTATTAAGTTGTTGAATACATATTTGAATGACTGCACAAATATAATTCTTTCTTTTTGCTTTGTTTATTGTCGAAAAAGGTACTTTAATCATCACAATCCCTGTTACAAAATTTAAAATACACAATATCTGAATTATGACACACAATCTGTATTTAATTGTAGCTGGATACTGAAAGGAAATGGTACAAGCAGACTATATAATGCAAATTGCAAAGACACAAAAATAATGATATGAACAAAAGACAGACACAGGCATCATCAAGTATAAAAAATGGGAAGTTATTTTACAGGAAAACCAAACAAAAAAACTAGAAAATATATGCAATAAACATATTTTGCTACTGCGTGTCAACCAGAAAACAGTCAAACCTTTTTATAAATTATTGATTCAAAATATTTATGAAAGCCCTCTTAAATCGCAGGATAGGTGGATGAATGATTTGAATAAAAACCAAATAGAAGACTGGGACTTTTTGTATCAACTTCCCTTTAAAAGTATACTAAGTACAAGACTTCAGTCATTTCAATACAAGATAAATTTGAGAATTTTGTATACAAATAGTAAGTTGATGAAATGTGGTCTGTCAGAGACAGAACTATGTAGTTATTGTAATGAAACAAAGGAATCTATTGTCCACCTGTTCTGAGAATGTCAATTTGTTCATTCTCTTTGGCTACAGTTTGCTGAAAACTTGAGGTCCAAGTGTGGTATCATCATAAATATGACACCAGTTGTATGCCTACTTGGGGTCTTGTTTGATCCAAACTGTGAGATTCTGAACACCTGTCTTATTATCATCCGCTACTTACATATTTTGTAGGATTAAAAAAGAATTGATTAGTTGGACAGGATGTTTGGAATCTCTAAAATATTACAGAAGTATAGATCTTAGTTCTTTATATTCATGTACCCCTAGACAGGCAAAAATTGTTAAAGAAAAATGGGAATCTATAGAAAACCTTTTTCAATCTGACAGGTAAGTTATAAATCAGTTTAAAAATGTCATCAAATACATATTAAGATTAACTAGTATACTATCTTAATTTTGTTACTGAAATAATTATATTTCATTATATTGTACATGTATAAATTGCTTTTTGATACAATAAAAATTTATATGACAAAAAAAAGTATAAAAAATAAACTTTCCAGTGTAAGAAAAACGAAATTGGCTCCAGGTGCAGAGGGTAAATCGAAACTAAAGTTGATATAAACTGGTACTGTGAAAGTCCGAAGGACCTGAAATCTATCCAGAAATGGAATTTCTCGATTGCGTAAACGACCATTCTTATCTCTTTGTGCAAACTGATGCAAATCACAGATAAAAACGAACTAATATACAAAGAGAAATACCCTTAGTTAAACCAGTTTATCGCTGAACATGGTATTTTAGTCAATTTGTTTGCTCGATTCTGTGCCTATAATGAGGGGTTAAAACAAATTACCGAACATGACTTTCAAGAGCCAACGTCCATAAAGTAAAACTACGAAGCACGAGAAAACCACCTGAATAAATGTCGACCGCAATGGTCCTGACTTTCTAGAATTAATGGCTTCAAACGGGTTTAAAGTGCCTTTAACCTCCCCCTGGATTGCGGTAGTATTCGATAGTAAATAAACAGCAATTGCTAATGACAGGTCTTATGACAGTGAAATTTATCAAATAAAAAAATAGCAATTACATGTACATACTTTTTTATCTGTTGAAAGATACAAAACCAATAAATTTTCACAAAGATATATAAATTTATTTAAATATTAAAATATGTTTCATCCTTTGATAATTGCATTATAAGAATTTATATTTTTGTACTTAATGGGTACCTATAAACCGGTTTAACCCTATCGTTGGCTTTTGCTAGTGCCGGTATCAAGTCCAGCTGTCCCGAGTTCCTATCGATATTTACGTTTGTCTTTAGTGTTTTCCTGGGCAGTTCCTTGTTACTTTGTGGCATGTGACTATGGTTTTCGGCCATTGTAGATATTTTCTGTTATCCTTTTTATTCTATAAATGGAAATAATTTTTAAATGTAATATGATGCTATATTGTTTGAATAACAAAATTAAGTCAGGATAGTACTTGATTTCCTTATTTGATGCAAGAAATATCAACGTAATTACATGAACATACTGGTTTTATCCGTTAAAAGATAACAAAACAATTAATTCTCGCACAAAAAAATCAAATATCAAAATATTTACTTAAATATTTATTCCTTTTTGACTTACATCTTGAACTTTACGAAAATTATTATATAAGTACTTAAATTTACGACAAAAGAAGCGATTTTAAATTTCACAATTATCAATCTCACTAACATGGACAGTAATATCCCAGCTTCTCCTGGTGAGAGAGTGTTTGTTTCACAATTGATTCGTTACGCGAAAACTAGCGAAAAATGTTCGCATGATACATAGTTTTAAAAAATTTCCGTCTCATTCAATCGTGGAAAAGCCCTTTGGTAGATATAATTCCCTTGTTGAAAATGTTGAAGTTTCGGTCCGAACTTTGATTCAATATTCCTTTTATTACTTGAGACTTGCCCTTAAATCGTAATTGCTGTTGAGTTGCTTCCTGACACTACCGCAATGGAAGACGAGGTTTGGCACCATTTGACCGATGAAACTCACCTATTTATTTTAAATGCCTGTACCAATTCAGGTCGACATTTTTTCAGTGTTTTCTATCTGAGTTGTCCTTTTGTCTCATCGACTTCGCCTTTTGACAACTATGTTCGGTAATTTTGTTATAGGGCCTGTAAGTCTCGTACAATTTTGGAACTTCCAGGATCAAAAACTGTACCCGGAAGTTACATTTTAAACAAAGATATATGACGTTTCAAACAAAAATTTGAACGTCACAATCCTATGACGTCATGTTTTGGCGGGAAACGTTTTCGAATTGCCTGTTTATCGTTGATTCTCGTGGGTCACATGACGAGACTTACAGACCCTATTGCCCCAATTTAATAGTTCGTGAAATGCTAATTTTTATTCGTATGTTTATTATATGCTAGCAGATATGTTTTGATCTTGTTCGGCCATTTTGATCTTATCACGATCTTGACAGGCTTAACGCGATTTTGTTAAGAATGTGTAAGATATTCAGTCGTATATCAAAACAACTGCTTTCAAAGACGGTAAAGACCGATTCAGTTTATCAAGATCAAACAAGATAACTGCGTTCAAGGGCGATCAAGATGTGTTACGTTTGTCCAGATCAAACAAGATCAAATCGAGATCTTGTTTGATCTTAACAAACTTAACTCGTCTTGATCGTTCCTGAACGCAATAAACAAGCCAATCTTATTTGATCTATAACTATCTTAACATATCTTGATCGTCCTTGAAATTATTTATCTTGAAATCCATCTTAGAATCTTACTCTGTCTTAAAAAAATTGTGTTAAGCCTGTAAAGATCGTGATAAGATCAAAATGGCCAAACAAGATCATAATATATCTATATATAGGGAAACCGGACAGAGAAAGGGGAGATTTGGGTACCCATAAACCGGTTTAACCCTACCGCTGGCTTTTACCAGCGCCGGTACCAAGTCCGGCTATCCCGGGTTCCTATCGTTGTTTATGTTTGTCTTTTGTATTTTTATTGTGGGTTTTTTTCTTGTGCAGTTCCGATTTACTTTGTGGCATGTGGCTATGTTTTTTTTTTTTGTGGCATGTGGCTATGTTTTTCGGCCATCGTAGGTGTTTCCTATTATCTTTTTTATTCTAAGTTTTTAATATAATTTAAAAAAAAATATCTCGCTCTTTTATATCTCTATCCTTGGCTGATTTTGGCGTACCCATCTTACTTTCTTTGGTTCATACATTCTGAAAACAACATTTAAATAGACACATGCATTTTAAGCATTTTTGAAATTATGGATTTTCTTTTGTTTGGGTTCTAGTGCTGCTGATGAGGAATTAATTTCCGAAATGGCCATACAGCTCTTTAAAAATGTTGCAGTTGGAGTTAACATATGTGTTATGGTCTCATGTTCATTTACTCCATATCCTTTCGTAAAATATATAATACTCGTCATATTGGCTGTTCTTAATATTTTTCAAATACAATATATCATACCCAGTACACTTGAAAGTCAGTATGACTGAAGGAAGCATAAAATGTATATAATAATAATATTTTCTTATCTAGTGCATTTATAAAAGTAAACCATGAAAATATAGATTTGACAAACTTGGCATACGATTGGAATATAATGTGGTCTTTGACCTTTGTATTATATCAAAAAATGGTTTTCGTAATAAGACGTTGTAGGAATTTTAGTATCGGAAGCATCCATTTATATATAACATAACAGGTTGATTTTTAAAACTTATTTTCTGTGCATTTGGAAATATGAGCAACTATCAGAAAGATGACTTTTATTTTGTAAGCTTTTAAGCAAGATGGTTCATATTTAAAACAGGCTTAACTGGAACGGCAATGATACTAGAACCACAGCAGATTTCTTTTGCTTACATAAACATAGTATTCAATTTGAAAATTCTGGGAGCTGAACGCTCATGTTCAGAGCACACTTGTCAAGAACGTTCAAGATCAAAACAGACTTGAACATATTGATCGTGACCATAAAGACAAATAAACACGATCAACGCTGGATCAGATTAAAGTAGTGAACCGTAATTACACTTACTTGGGACGCCACAGACAGTTCATACATTACAAGAATTGTTATAGCTTAATCAGCCTAAACTGCGACGTTGATGGTTTTACAGCACGGGTATATATGAGATAACTCTTCTTAGTCTGCTCCTAAATTTATACTCATGTTTACACTCTTAGTAACCTCTGCAAAACTTTTACTTCAAACACATTTAGAGTCTTTACGTAATCTGCGTTTCTTATATCCTTTCATTAATTACAAACGTCTAATTAATATGTTTAAGAACGTATCTGTGTCAAACGCTCAAGACAGAGATGTCTATTCTGTTATTGTACGATCCATAGCTATCTCTCCACATTCAGCACAAGGACAGGGTGTACCGTAACAAAATGTTCTAGTGTTTATAACTGATCTTTTACCAGATATTTTATTGATATTGAAATGGTGTCATGCTTGAAACAGATCGTTTCTTACCTTTCTGGAATCCAGTATTTATTTCTAGGCTTTGGACTGCTACTGCATAATTATGGAGGCATACACGATTACGTTTATTTGTTTAATTTTGGTTCTGAATTTCCACGCCTTTTGACAAGATTTTTTTTTCTAGTTTCCTTTTTTTCATTTAGTAACTCGCTTTCGGATGTTTCATCGCAAGAAACTATCAAAATATTCATCATCAAATTCGGGGACTCAAAAACACATTCCCTTGGTATTTTAGAAAATTGTATCCAATGACTACTTTGCAAAATTAAAACCAGACTTATCAAAGATGGGTTCATCTAAAATTATTCAATCATTTTATATTTTCTAGACAACTAACATTTACCCTTTATTCTAGATTGATTATGACCAGTCACTTCGACAAAAATGATTTTTACATCTCATTAAACAACACTCCTTAAGTAGGCTCACTTTGGGTCGTTGTCTCTTTGACACATTCCCCGTTTCCCTTTTTTTCTATTCACTCCTGATTTTGTTTATATCAAGGATTTCCTGAAATCTATTTAAATTGAGCAAGAATTATTGAAACTATGGAAACAATATAAAAGTCTATGTGTTTTAAGCGGAGATACATGACATTGAAAATTTGGAAGAAAAACGATTGCTCTGGATTTTCCTTTAATTTAACATCAGCACTATCTTTGGTCTAAAAGCTAGGAAGTTATATCTAGATTTTTATAAAACTTCTCAGGTGTCTAGAAGACATTCATGAAATGAAAAGTTGGGTTTAGTGTGCGAAATTCTTGAAGCCATTGCACTAGATTCCAAAATCTGACACAATTTCAAAAATATGATGAGTGAGCCACCTTTAGAATGCCTAAAACTCCTATACTTGTCTCCCATTTTTTTCATGTCTGTTGTAGAAATCGTCTTTATTTTCTTTTTGTCGATTTTCCCATGTATCTAGAATTTGATTGATATATCTAGACTTTGATTGATATAATTAACACGTCCTACATCTTTGTTATTCTACTGCAATAATTCAAATTGGATTTTTTGAAGAAAATAAATACTTGAATTATGGATTTCCTTCGTTTGGTTTCTAGTGCTGCTGATGAGGAATAAATTTCCGAAATGGCCATACAGCTCATTCAAATTGTTGCAGCTGGAGTTGACATATGTGTTATGGTGTCATGTTCATATACTCCATATCCTTTCGTAAATATTTAATACAGGAGTTTGTCTTTTATTGCAGTGTGGAGGTGGTAAAACAATTCCACTTGGTAAAACAATTCCTCATGGTAGAAATGTATGCTCTTTATTTTTCTTAGATATGGTGTACTTGTGCATGAGATAATATCTCATGTGTACACTTTGTTCAATTACTATTATCTAAATTTATGTAAATTTTAAAACCAAAGGATTAACTCCCACCATCGTAGTTTGGTCCTTAACTATATTTGATATTACTGATTATTCGGATTTCGTTTGGTTTTATGCATTTTAACATTTTTTGAAATTATGGATTTCCTTTGTTGGGTTCTAGTGCTGCTGATGAGGAATAAATTTCCGAAAAGGCCATACAGCTCATTAAAATTATTGCAGTTGGAGTTAATATATGTGTTATAGTGTCATGTTCATTTACTCCATATCCTTTCGTAAAATGTTCTATTTTAATAGATAAAAGTGATGGTGAATTAAGTCATCTATCCTGCCAAAAAATGTCCTCACTTTTCCCTTGTTGATCCTTTGAAAATTGTGAGGGCGTATAATGGTAGGGTTGTGGTCGTCGTCCTTAGTCTGTAGACTATTACCTTTACTCGTACAAGGGCTTACACAAAGAAAACAAAAACATTTAGCCCAGTCCTTAAGTTTCAGCTTCCGCTACATAGACGATGTACTTTCTCTTAATAATACTAAATTTAAGGAACATTTACATCAGATCTATCCCAATGAGCTTGAAATAGAGAAAAGAAGGGAAACGGGGAATGTGTCAAAGAGACATTGACCCAAAGGGGAGCAACAACAACCAAAAGCCACCATAAGATCTTCAATGATCGGTGAGAAAACCCCACACCCAATGGCAGGTCGGAGTCGGCCCCTAAATAAAGAGTAATCAAGTTCAGCGAAATAAACATCATCCTAGACTCCTAGACATAAAGTAAACGAATTAGAAAAAAGACAAGACACACAAAGGCTTAATAAATTTCCTGACTTAGGGCAGGCGCAAACCTGCTGCGGCGGGGTTAAACTAGTTTTATTGGGCCAAACCTTCCCCCTACAGCCAATGTGATAAATAAAAAAAACAATCGTAACAATAGTAAAATTCAGTTGGCAACAGGACTGAGCCAATTGTGAAAAATGAAACTGAAAGAACTAAATATACGGACATAAATATGAAATCACAAGAGACTACTAGCAGTTAACTGACATGCCAGCTCCAGACCTTAGAAACAACTGACACACCTACTGCAGCTTCGTACCTGGATTTTTTGTTATATAATGACAAAGATGGACGTTTGAAATCTAAGCTATACGACAATGATGATTTCAATTACCCAATTGAAAACTTTCCCTCTCTTAGCAGCGATATACTTACCTCTCCAGCCTATGGAATTTACATTTCGCAGTTGATTCGTTACTGTCGAGCGTGTAGTTTGTACAGTGATGTTTTTTAAACGCAGCAACAACACTGTCCCAAAAGCTTGTTAGTCAGGGATTTGTTCAACCATTGTTAATTTCATCTCTCAAGAAATTCTATGGACGTCATTATAACATCATTGAAAGATATGACATGTCTGCATCCCAAATAAAAGCGGACATGTTCAAGTAGATTCACTTCTTCTGGCCATGTCTCTGGACTCCGATTTTTGTAAACTCCACTCATTTGTTCCTTAGGTATTCTACTGCCGTTGTTTCCAATTGACCAATCCATATGAAATTTTAACACAATGTTCCTTTGCATAAAAGAAAGGCTGTGTTAGTTTAAGTATTTTAGGTCCTGTCCGTTTTCAAAAGGGTCCAACAGGAAGTACCCTCAATGCCTAACAATAATAAATACATGTCACAATTCACATGGAAACTACACAACAAATACATCAATAAAAAGATAAAGACAAACGTAAACAACGATAGGAACTTTGGATAGCCGGATTTAAAACCGGCACTAGCAAAAGTGGTAGGCTTAAACCGCTATTTGCGTTTCCAAACCTCCCCTTTATCTACCCGTTCCCCTATAGAATGATAAACATACAAATACAACTCAAATACAGGTAGACTAATAACCCTAAGACCACAATCTTGAAAAGGAAACAACGGACGTAGAATACCGAAGGAATAAAGGAGTGAAATTTACAAAAGCAAAGTCCAAAGACACGGCAAAAACGAGAACACAGAAAACAATGACGTTAGAATCAGGAAACAATGACGTTAGACAGATACAAAACACAGAAATAGAAGTTACAACATTCAAAACAAAGGCACTCACAGTGTGAACTCCAGTGAAACTGAGAGTGACATCAGGTGCTCCGGAAGGTTAAGTATGTCCTGCTCTGTTAACAGCACCCGTCACACTGTGAGTGATTCAATCCGGGAAAATGTCAAAGTCGGTAGTCAAATCCGGGAAGACGTGAATCTAGCTGAAAATGACCACTTTCATTTGGGATACTGACACGTCATATCTTTCAATGATGTAATGGTGACGGCCATAGAATTTCTTGAGGGGTGAAATTAACATAGGGTGAACAAATCCCTGACTAAGCAGCTTTTGGAACAGTGTTTTTGCTCTGTTCAAAAAATCACTGTACAAACTACATGCTCGACAGTAACGAATCAACTGTGAAATGTACACTCCATAGGCTGAAGAGGTAGGTATATTGCTGCTAAGAAAGGGAAAGTTCACAATGGGGAAATTGAAATCATCACGCTTGTTACATAGCGTAGATTTCAAACGTCCATCTTCGTCAATATACAAGAATGAGAATGAGACAAAACGTATTTTTGAAAGATTGGTAAAGCTCTAAACTTTGTCCAAATTAAATTTACAATTAAGTAGACAACATCCTGCGAGGTTTTCATGTTGAGCTCAGCACAATATTCTTGAAATGATAAGATGGAGAAGGTATCAATAATAAAAAGAGACTGTTCTTTCACACTGTTCTATTGATAGGCAATCAGCTGGTAATTGTGTCGGAAGGGGACGTATCATAGCTGTCCTATAGATGTACAAAAAACCAGAAGTATACATTTTTTCTCAACGTTTGAAATACAGATAGATATCGGCATGTTTTATTTTGTGAAAACATGTTTTCAACGTTGATATATTTGCATTTAGGAAAGATGAAAGGATATGGAGTGAATGTACATGTGACAAAAACGCACACGATTGCATTTGTATGTTTTTGTTATGTAAGAATGAATAACTTACAACAGATCTTACCTTGGCTTGAAACTATTACAAAACCAGAAAAGATATCAAGGAGAGAGGCATTAAATGACACACAAGTTTACCTAATGTATGTCAAATCTATTTAAGTCTTTAAATCATTTCCAACTGACGGTTTTTTGTTTGCTTTCATGTCATAGATATGCATTTTTATTGCGTTAAGGCATGTAAGGTTAAATTGGGTTAGTATGCTCGATTTGTTATGAGGTCGCCATCATGAAATGGTCGAAAATATAAAATTCGAGTTACAATAATTTTAAATATATTAAATAACATAAAGAAGTACACTGTTTAATCTTTATCGGTTGGAATTATCCTGTAAAAGGTCATAAAACAAAGCTTGTAATGCATACGTAGAAGCAGTGTCCTCTATTTACTGACATATTGTAAATCCTGTCCAGTATAGTGCTGATTTGTCACATGCTTTAAATAATCTTCTATTTTTTTTAATTTAAACAAACAAATGACGTGATTTTAACGTTGGCTGTCTGTTAACCTTGGGTTGCTACGCGAGAATACCTAAAATCAACATATGATAGATTTCTTAACACAAACCCTCTAAAAATTTGTATTTTAAACGTTGATATGACGTCGGTTGTTGTTCAGTGTAATTCTCGTGTCGACAACGACACAAATATCTGCCGCATAATTAATCCATTGCCAGTAATTGAAAATAGTTGTGCAATTAAAAATGATTGCTAATCTTCCTATTTACATATCTGATATCATGAATACTTTATGCATTGAAACAGCTAAATTAAAAATGATCATAATAAAGATTAGATTTGACAAGTCAAGTAAAGTCTCTGTTTCTGTTTTCTTAAAAGGAGAAGTTTATGTAAAGCAATATTGTGGCCTAAAAATTGAAATAAAGCTTAAGACGTATTTGGTTAAATAAGCCAAGCAAACATTACTAAAATTTAGGAAATCCTTGAAAAGGCTGAACATACCAGATTTTGAGGATGGTTTTGGCATATTTTACATTAGCCAACCATGTGTACACTTAAAAGCTTTAAATATATTGAGAAAAAACGGAAAATTACCACATATGTAAAAATATTTTGAGTGTACACATGCTTGGTCACAACCGTTTTAATCAAAAACCAATAAAAATGTCACAATTTTGAAATTAAGGTAATTTTCGCATGGTGGCCTATATTTTCGGCTTTATTTCTAGGATGCCAGTATTTTTTGTTTTTATTTTATCTTTTTTTTGGCAAAACGAGCATCAATCTATTCCATGCAATAATTCGACTTTATAAAACGAATAGTCGATAAAATTTTGACAAATATCCCAGAATGTGGAAAATAATGGGCCAAAAAATGCCCTTGCCGAACCTTTCCTTTTGCATATAATATCGTTTCAAAAGAAAAAAATCATTACAGCTTCACCTTGCTTGATTTTAGAAGAGAAATGTCTTTCTGAAATTGTTAAACAAACGCAAGGAATTGCTTTTCAAACTTTAAGTATCGCTATCAAATCCAAATGTAAGTTAATATGATATCAATAACATGACCTCTGTTCAACATGACTAAAACCCCTAGGAATCAACAATTATGTAGCCGGTACCAGATATGAACAAGTTCAAAACACAACCAATACACTGCATTAAAATATCGACTTTTTTTGTGTTCTGTCATCTGGAGAAGGACGTCAAAAAGATTTCCTTTTGAAGCAAAAGTTTACATGAACCTTTTGGTGACAGAAGATATCATAAGTCCCCCTTTCAACATTTTTGCTTCGGTATTCATTTGCCGATGTATCTAAACAACTATTTTTCTGATAGCAATAAGAAACTGAAACTCTGCAAGGTCATGACTTGGTAAAACAATAACTTAATAAAGATTGATGTAGTACCTATACCATATTGAAGACACATGTATGGTCCGCTCAATTGATAAACATATAAACATATAGGGAAAAAATGACGGAATTATTCTCACCCGAGTATTTATTTCATGTGTTTATTTGGAATATTATGGTTTAATTAAGTGCTACAATTTTAAGACTGACCATGAACTAACTATAACATTACATAAGTTATGAGCATTGAGTCGTGCAGTATATGATTGAACAAATATAATTATGCCTAGTTTTTGTTTGATTTCTTTTCAAAAAGTGCACTAATAATTTAAGTATTACAATTTATTGTACAAAAAATAAAATGTACGCAATATTTGGATTTTAACAATCTTGAATTGCTTCTGAAAGGAAAAGATACTAACAGATTATACAATCAAAGTATAAGGACAGGGCAAAAATTAGTAAAGCAGAAAATTGACGACTTTAGACAAGCAAACAAACACATAGAATTGAAAGCTTTCGCAGTGAGAGAACTAAAACGAGGTCATTGATTCAAATGCATCGAACAGGGTAGGCGGGCGCTGTTGCGAGTTTATCACCTGTCAAACTGTCAGTATGTCAATCGAGGGTAAAGTAATAACTGGTATAGTTTAATTTGAGAGGAATCTAAATCGAGGTGGAAATGGTCTTTCTCATTTTTCAAACAGGCACTTCTTACTCGTATCTGTGTATGAAAACTGATACAAAATATGGATAAAAGAACTAAATGCAGTGAAATACTTTCATAACAATCAGTTTAACGCAAATGATGGTATATGTGTCAACGTTTAGCCAGAGTTTGTATATTTAAATATCTTACTTTTTTGCCTAGGGGTTTGATTGTCATTATTCGGAAAAGAATAACAATAGGTTTTTAAGAGTTATTTTTTCTTTTTTTTGACAAAAGCATGCCTTACAAGTCAAACGAAAGTATTTGTTGACTTATCATTTCTGATAAGAAATAAATGAGTCTTTTGAGACTAGCTAACGTTTAAGTGACATTGCGTTTGCAATGGTGCTACCATTTTCATCAATCTAAACAAATTGAATTGTCAGGTTTACGCCAACAACAATTTTTTTCTCTGCATTGAAACTGAACAACATTTTGATTAAGGTAGATCTAAACTAAAACACGGTGCATTCGATTGGCGCATATTACAAATACGAATCGGACTTGACTTGATTTTCGAGCCGGAGTATTCCTTTATTAATCATTTCATTAGGCTTTCATAACATATTGACATACACTCCCCTGCGAATAAGCTCCCCTCTCCTATGAATATTGTCTACTTTGTAAGCTATATAAAATAAGTGAGAACCGAGCCGTCAGTCTAAAAAGAAAAATCCAAGGACAATGGCAACGTCGGAAAAACAAAGAAAGAAAGGCATAACATGAGAACGGCACAGAAAAGAAAATGAAGACACGCACAAACACAAAAATGAACTACACGGGCCCAATAAAAAAACCATGACTGAACTAGGTGCACCGAAAGAGTAAGCATCTCTTGCTTCTTTACAAGACACCCACCGCGTTGAACATGTCAACTGCGGTAGTAAAGTCAAATCCGGTAGAGGAAAACAAACTTTAGTGGCAAAAAGAAAGATCTGTTGTCATCTTGGAAACAAATATCCCATAGCGGTCCACAAGATAATGATGTCGACCGTAGAACCTCTGTACTGATGACCTCAAGTTATGGGCAACATACTATTGCTTAAGTAGCCTATTTGTAAGCAATCGAGCTCTATCAAGGAAGTCACTGTATCGACCACAAACCCTTGAGTAGTGAATGAGTTCGGAGATTTAAGCTCCGTATGCCGGTGCTTTTGGTATGTTGCTACTGTACAAAGACAAACAACGGCAGTAGAATACCGAAGGAACAAAGGGGTGAAATTCACAAAAATCGAAGTCCAAAGACAGGGCAAAAACGAGAACACAGAAAACAATGACGTTAGACACAAAAACAATGACGCCAGACAGACACAAAGCACAGAACCAGAAACCACAACATTCAGAACAAAGGCACTCACAGTGTGAACTCCAGTGAAACTGAGAGTGACATCAGGTGCTCCGGAAGGGTAAGCACGTCCTGCTCTGTTAACAGCACCCGTCACACTGTGAGTGATTCAATCCGGGAAAATGTCAAAGCCGGTAGTCAAATCCGGGAAGACGTGAATGTAGCTGAAAATGTCCACTTTCATTTGGGATACTGACACGTCATATCTTTCAATGATGCTATGGTGACGGCCATAGAATTTCTTGAGGGATGAAATTAACAAAGGTTGAACAAATCCCTGACTAAGCAGCTTTTGGGACAGTGTTTTTGCTCTGTTCAAAAAACCACTGTACAAACTACAAGCTCGACAGTAACGAATCAACTGTGAAATGTACACTCCATAGGCTGGAGAGGTAGGTATATTGCTGCTAAGAAAGGGAAAGTTCACAATGGGGAAATTAAAATCATCACGCTTGTCATATAGCTTAGATTTCAAACGTCCATCTTCGTCAATATACAATAAAAGATCTAGGTACGAAGCTGAAGTAGGTGTTTCAGTTGTTTCTTTAATTTCAAGCTCATTTGGATAGATCTGATGTAAATAATCCTTAAATTTAGGATTATTAAGAGAAAGCACATCGTCTATGTAGCGGAAGCTGAAATTAAA
>MJUU01029148.1:70892-97261 GCA_002080025.1 Modiolus philippinarum
AAAAATTCTAACATTTTGATTACGTCAGTCTCGGTGTACTTCTTATTTGAATCGGTGTGGTTCTTAACAAAATATGTCTTGTCTTTCCCTATAACTAAATAGGTGTATCTGCGTTCTCCATTTTTTGTGCAGAAACATTGATGTATTAAATCTGCAATTACTGTTTTCAGTTTATTGTGTGGCAGGGTTATATAAAGTGTAGAAAAGTCAAATGTTTGAATGCTATGGTAATGGGTAAGACTGGTTGAGGAAAGCTCTTCAAGGAGATCTTTTGAATTTTTAGGAATCCACATTTGATTCACACCGCTTGTGGAGTAAGCTTTATTACAGTAATTTTTCAGGCCGTCTCTGACTGCGGTCAACAAAGTAGTGAGGAGCTGTGAAAGAGGTTTAGTGGTGCATCTGGAAGACCCGGCAATGAATCTCTGTTTATATGGATTCTTATGAAGTTTAGGTACCCAGTAGATGTAAGGGAGTTGATTGTTTTCATCATTAGCTTTTATGCCAAATGATGATAACACTGAGGTGTGATTTTTTACAATCTCATCCCTCGATATTGTAGTAGGGGTATAAGTAGGGTTTCCAGATGACCTGTCGATGCCCATCTCCTTCACAAGACAGTCGAGATAGTGTTTCTTACACACAAACAGTATGTTGTTAGAAGCTTTGTCTGCAGGGACATTGACGTAATTTTCATGGAGGTTGGACAGAGTTCTTTCTACAAGGGGATCTTCAAATATACTGGGATTTCTGGATTTCATAGCTGTTTTTAGGCGCCGGATGCGATTAACAATTAATGACTTTATGGACCTGATCCAGTCGGACAATGTCTCAACGTCCTCTTTCTCTTTCTTTGCCCACTTAAAAAAAAGGTGAAGTCATCGCGTTTGTCATATAGCCCAGATTGTAGTGTACCTCTGTTGCCAATTTAAAGATGAAGGTCAAGGAACGAGGCTTATGTGGACGTATCTGAAGTATCCTTAATTTCGAGCGCTTTTGGATAGAAAAGATCAAGTAAATCACCAAAGCGAGGATTGTTTAGTAATAAAGTAAGTGAGAACCGAACCGTCAATCTCAAAGCGAACAATCCAAGGACAATGGCAACACCAGAAACAAAAAAGGCAGAAAAAACAAAGACACAACATGGGTACAGCACAAAAAAAGAAAAATGAAGACACTCACACACAAAGATGAACAACACGGACCCAATATAAAACCATGGGTGAGATCAGGTGCACCGGTAGAGTCAGCATCTCCTGCTTCTTATAAGACACCCGCCGTGTTGAACATATAAAACATAATTTAAATAACGGAAGCTCAAATTAAAAGACTCGGCCAGTTTTTTTATCTTTATTTTGAAGAAGCCCTTCCATGAATTCAGCTTCATATGAGTGGAGAAAGAGATCGGCTAAAAGAGTTGCCCGATTTGTGCCTATTGGAATTCCGATAGTCTGTTGAAAAACAAGTCATTCAAACTACACAATTGTATTGTTGATCAGAAACTCTTACATTTTAATCACTTCTTCCTCTGTATATTTTTTCTGTGTTTTTGAGTCGTATTTCACAAAGTATGCTGATGCTCTGCCTATGACAATGTACTAATATCTTCGGTCGCCGTTCTTGCGGGAGAAACATCTTTGAATTAAATCTTTCAGCCGTGATTTCAGATATAAGACATCCCTCTTAATCAAATGGTGGCATAGTTTTTTTCCAGTTCAACGTACAGCTGAAGATTTTGTCATTGAAATATAAAAAAAAATAATAATAATAATTAATCTACCTGGTATTTATTTCATATTGAAGCTAAATAATAAGCATGTTTTCCCAGTCCCCGATATACTTTTTGTAAGTAAGCCCAGTAACAGGAAGAGATAATCGGTGCCAATTTTTTTATTTTTTGAGACCTATCAAATACATATGTATCTGAAAATTAAAAACAAATCTGTCAGATGTTTTTATTAGGCTCGATCTACCTTGAATGAAAATTGTATGTTTTGGTATTTTTTTCAATATTGTATTACTAATAATTATAGTCATTTTCATCATAGGCATTTTACACCATGTACATGTACACGTGTTATAGTATTGCATGTAGTTTCCCACGTAGACCAGTTGAACAAGTTTATGATAGCATTGTTCACAATGAATATGTATTTCAACTTTTTATTGTAAACACTTCCGTATGCACAACAAATGCTACAATTTTAAGACTAGATTACATAAGCCATAGAGTACTGAGATATGAAAAGTTCTCATGTTACAGAAGCTATAGAGATTGTATTATATAACATTCTGAAAGAAATAATGAGTAAACAGACATACCTCAGCTGTTTTCTTTGGGTTTTTTTTTGTCTAAATATCAACCTAACTATTGTAATAAATCTTGCAAAAATGAATTATAATTGAGACAGGGTTGTAGGATGGGGGGAGTTAAAATAGATGGTTTCATAAACCACAAAAAGGTACATATGCAACCGTACGTGATAACACATGTCAGTTACCTGCCTATGTCGACAGTGCTCTCCCTGCATTCCGACTTCCCTGTGCGAGAGATGTATCCTCTATATGCATTTACGTTACGGTGTACCTGTTCTTGAAAGAAGCTCTCATATGGATGCTCTATCAAACTTTCAAATTTTGTTTGTTTTTTTTTTTTTGTTTTTTTTTTGTAATTTCAAATTGTTATTCTTACTACCTGTTTATTGTGCCAACATCCCATGATTTTATAATACAAAGTCTTCTTACAATTGGCTCGATAAATGCCCTGTAGCTGTTTACATGTCGTGGCCGCCTTCCATTAGTCTTTTTGTCGGGCAATAGATGACAGCGATTGTAATAACACTTTGCCAGTTACGTTTGTGGTTGTTGATGATCCTGCACCCATGGGTAAATAATATCGATGTAGCGTTGCTCGACGTCTAGCAATGAATTCCGCTCTAACCGGTGCTAAGGGCCGTCTTGAACTTACTATGAGGTTCGAGTAAAGACCATTGTTCAAGGCCTCAGGGTTACTTCAAGACTAAGAATAACAGCGTTGTTTCATTGCTTAGGTTTGTAATGTTTTTGTAGAGACATGTCTCATTTTCATTTACTGCATATCCCTTCATTCTTAATTCCATTACTAGTGAAATTGTCTGTGATCTTAACATTGCTGAAATGCTGTTAAAAATTGCGTTAAACCGAATCAAACAAAAAAAGAAAATATTTAGAAGGTTTTAGTGCATACCTCAATTTTTGCATATATTTAAATGCTTGAAATAATAATTCTAATTCATAAACAAATACTGTTTTGGCCAGGTCTATATTTTATGCTATATTTGGCAACCATTAGAAACACTCTTAATAAACATATATTAAAAGTAATTTATTGGAAATGTCCCATTAATTGATTCATCCACTGAAGAGACATAAGTTGTCGAAATGCGCATATGAAGAACCTAAATCCACAGTAACCTCGGCATTTTGTTATTTGTTACCACTGGGACGATGCCACTGCTGGTGGACTGTTAGTCCCCGAGGGTATTCACCAACCAAGTAGCCAGTACTTCGATTTTATTATGAAATTTGCAATATCTTAATTTAAGAAAATTTTGTTTAAACCTAAGAAGTATCTCCCTCTTGCATAGCTCTGTCCTCAGATGATTTTGGCTTTACGATTTAGATCCTTTCTGGTAATTTCTTCTCTATCAGCTTTTACACATTTCGGTTCATGGATTTCCAAACGTTTTGATTTAATCTGTACTGATGAGACATAAGTTGTCGAAATGCGCATATATAGAGTAAGAACCTAAATTCACAGTAACCTCGGTATTTTGTCATTTGGTACTTAATGCTTTTACACTAAACAGACTGTTATAGTCAAGACTTTTTACGATTTTTGCAACCATGACAACAACTCTTAATAAACATATATTCAAAATAATCTACTGGAAATGTCCCATTAATTGATGATTTATCCAACGGTACTTGTGGAGGTCTTAATGCTTTTACACAAAACTGACTGTCATAGTCAAGAAGTTTGATCATTTTCGCAACCATGACATGAACTCTTCATAAACATTGATTAGCAGTAATTTGGTGATAATGTGCCATTAACTGATGATTCATCCAGCGGTACTTGTGGAGGTCTGAGTGCTTTTACACTAAACTGTCTGTAGTAGTCAAGACGGTTTAAGATTTTTGTCACTAGTCTTGGTCTGGCCAAAGCGAAATTATTTTGCTCAAACGGATCAGCTGAAAATTAAACAAAAATCATATTGATAGTGAAAAGAAACATAAAGAAATGTACATGTAATTAAATGAAAAATTTCAAAACAACAAAGCATTAACGTTCATAATTTGGCATATGGAAGTCAACAAAACATCTGATAAATATCAAACTAGCAGTAAGCAGTATTTAAAGTATGAACATTGATGCCAACCAACAAACTTAAGTGAACAGTGAACATATTACACGGATGTTTTTTCGATCCGAATCATGGCATAAGGTAAAATACAATAGCAAGAAATGACAGAAAAGCTAAGTTCAGAGTCAGAATTGCAATACTATAATCAAAATATTGCGATCAAAATTTCGGACCTTTGAAATCTCAAGTCAAGTATGACCAAAATACACGAGGAGAGACAGAACAAAATCTTCAGACCACACTCATCTTTACAGTTTTAAGCAACAAATAGTATTTGAGGTGGGATAATCTGAACTTTTTAAGCTAGATTCAATGTTTAGCAACAAGAATTGTTATCTTGCCTGTCCTCGTGTCGCAATATCATTTATGCTCAATGCAGGAAACATGCAACTAAATTTAGTTACGTGATATTGAATTAGATAATAGTTGCCTTTGTTTGTTTGTTTTTATGTAATGTGATTTCGATGTAAACTGATGCTTATATTTTGGGAGTGCATCTTTTTCACCTAGAAATTGCCGTTGGCATACGCAACATGTAATGATATAAATAATAGCTTTCTTACTTTATTTACAGGCCTTGGATAATATATCACGCTCAAAACGTAATATTTTACTATAGCTCGCTGCTTAGGTACTAGTATTTGAGCAATCATGTATTTGTTTTAAGATTTTTCTAAAAATTGTATTTAAGTCTTGCTGTAAGTTTGAAAACTGATAAGCCTGAAGAAGTCCGCTGCTATTCTTATGGCTACAACAAGTATTATTTGCTAGGTGACCAGAAAAAAATACCTTTCAAATCAAACATTTTTTGTACTGTTAGGATTTACTGGTACTATATCAGACAATTTTCTAGATACCAGTACAAGTCTTGTAACTCGAGGCTCACCTTTAATTAATTTATACCTACCGTATCTGAAAAAAGGAGCTGTTACTAAATGTAGTTTCCTTTACTGCCGTTGTTTTGTATTGCTACATGCTGGAATTACTTTCTAACATATAACAATCAATAAAAAGTACATCTCGGTTAAATACAACTAGAACTTTCACTCTAAAAATTATATATTCAGTTTTATTCATTATAAATGTCATCTCATCACCTGGTAAACTTTTGTTGAAATCGTTTATTTTTCGGAGTTAAAAACAGATCTATCAATCAAAAATACCTCACAGTCAAACCCGATTATATAAATTAAACTTTGCAAAATGTTCTTTTTTTACATTTAAAATTTCACCACACCAATTGCTTATTTTTATGGGGGTCGTATATTTTTTTGGAGTTAAAAGCATCATTATTTTTATAGTGGTCATAACCATGCATTATATTTTTTTCTCTAATTTCTAGCAAATTTAAACACCTCCTGACTAGTGAGTTATCGAAATGATAATCAACATGGGAGTTACTTGATCTCAGTTGGCGATTGGTCAATCATGTAAGTTGTCGTGTCAGTTTTTAGAAATAGTGCAACCGGATGTTAATGAAATTAACACCTGCATCATTGTCTAGCGAAACGGTTTTTGCATTTTTATGACCAAGATAACTCAATTTACTGAAAATATGACATTTTTATCAAAACTATTATATTCAACACCCCTTTCAGTGAATGGCGCAATGATACACATAGCAACGATGATAGCAACAAAATAGCGGCATACTTAAGACTGGAGACTACGGAAAACGCTTTACTTCAAATAAATTGAGTAGAAATTAGAGAAACAATCTCTAACATTGTTTTCAGGTTTATTACGAATTTCTCACATCTCGATAGTTAAATTTTCACATTTTAAAGTTCTCGGATAAACCTCGAACTTTAAAATGTGAAAATTTAACTATCTCGATGTGAGAAATATACGTAATAAACTGGAAACAATGTTAGAGACTATATTAATTTAATGTAGTGTCATATTTTTGTAGATATAGAAACTAGGTCTGTTCATGAGAGTAATAACAAAATCACAGATTAGAATTGTCAAGAGCCGAAACCCAAATGGGAAAAAAGACAAAGAGGAGCAAATCCATCGACAAACTGTACACGACTATGGGCCTTACTTGATACCGACATTGTAAAATAAATGATCGGCTGAGACGATTTTATGGCACGCCATTACGGAAGTGTCAGGTACCGACTCAAAAGCAATTTATACTGAAAGGTTGTTACACTGCAAGGTTTGTCAATAACTATTTCGATGTGCCCCGTGTTGTCTATCGATGTTGTTATTGTCCTAATTTTTGTTTTTCGCGGGGCTACGTAATGACAAATATTTGCAGTCACACATTGCCCGGTTTTACTTTTTTCTCATTGACCGCTCCCGACATGTGTTGCTTCAATGACATATTTTAGCTGCGATCGATGTTGCTCAACATTTTTGTCAAGAATACCGCTTGAGTGCATGTAAGGGACCTTATTTGATCTCGCTTGAATATTGTTCACCTCTGGTTGAAGACCCTCAGGTGACATCGAGATTTAGACAGGAATAAAAGCCCTGTCCTTGATTAACCGGAGTTTTCTATGTATCGTGTGCGTTTTTGTCACATGCACATTCACTCCATATCCTTTCATTTTTTTCTATAAAAGTAAGTTTAATCGTACCAAGTACTAAGGGAAAATATAATCTTGACTGAAACTTCAAATGTTTTCCCAATGACTGATATCTGTGTAAGACCTTTTTAAATGGTGTAAGATCTGATATGGTGTTTTCATGTTTTTGGGGGTCTATGCTGTTCATCTTTGTGTATATGTGTCTTCATTTTCCTTTTTATGCCGTACTCGTGTTATGTCTCTGTTTCTTTGTTGTTTCCCATTTTGCCATTGTCCTTAGATTATTCGTTTTGGATTATTTTTGAAGAATTATTTTTTGGAATGCTGAGTTTACAATTGTTTTCAAATGTGTTTATCGTCAGCAGTATGGTGAGGAATAAATTTCTGAAATGGCCATACAGCTCATTATAATTATTGCAATTGGAGTTAACATATGTGTTATGGCCTCATGTTCATTTACTCAATATCCTTATGTAAAAAATAAAAATAAACTATTCGCAATATTTGATTTGTAGTGCTAAAAAATAAACACAACTGCAAGGCCTTGTCTAAGTATATGCTCGTGATAACAAGTAATTCTTATCTTTATTCTATTTGTTACCTTATTGCTGATGTTTTACCAATAGCGTCGTCAATATTGTAAACAAATTCGTTCCTTGCTGATCCCCTACATTGTCAAAGGAATTCAAGCTGACTTACTCCATCAGTATCTTCTGCTATGTCTACAAGAATAAATTATTCATGACAATGTTATAATAATGGCTGTTTTAATTTGTGAAGTGTCTGTTAGGACTTACAGTTGTTTAAGTATTATTAAGATTACTAATAATCTAATTTAGTTTGTTCTTCTATTTTTATTTCTTTGTTAAATGACAGTCCAACACTACTAATAAAGAAGGAAACACATTCAATTTTGTCGACAGATAACATAGAATTTTTCTAAGAAAGTTATTGTGGTACTACTGATGACTTCAAGATGAGGAACAATAATAAACTTTTGCTTTGTTTTACCAGGTATTATCAGAGACTTTGTCTTATGTGCATTTTGTTCATATCTTTTTACCGCTTATTGATAAATCAACAGTATTAGTAAAAAAAATTTTGTTGATATTCTTATCTTACAACAGAGTATTAAATATTTTTCAATTAAGATGTTTCATTTGGAGAACAGGCAACAGACAACAATCTAACATTAAAAAAAATCAAAGACAAAAGAATAAACATAAAAAAAACGATAGACACGATAGGAACAGCCAGAGCAGGTTCTTTCTCTACTAGCACAGCCATAGGTAGGGTAAGCCATAAGTCGTTATTAAATTTACAAAGTACTACAAATATACACATAAAACCCAATAAAGGTAGATTACTAACTACATTACCACTTTCATGAACACCAAAGGACCGAGACAAAATATAATTTGGAAGAAGGGTGAAGGAGTGCTTGTCATTAAAATAAAATACTGTCTTAGATCAAGTTGTCTGGTCTGTTGGCAAACACGATGTCTCACTACGGAACAAAATCGACCTCGAAACTCCCTGAAGATTTTTTTTCATAAAGACTCATCATGTATTTCAGTAGAAATCGGCAGCATCAGTGGGGCCAGTAGATCCTCACGTCTCAAAACCTGTATGACAAAATCGTGCAGACTATCCCGCCAATATCCTCCATCACGTATTTGGCATTTTCAAAAAAACATTGCAATTTATACATCCTTTAAGAAAGAGCCTGTTAAACTGGATTCATCAGAACCTGTCATCGAAATATGATAAAGAGCAAAGCCAAAAAGAAAAAATAATATCTTGATCACGATATCAAAACATTTCAAACTAAAAAGCTTTTGGTGGTAAATAAATGAAAGTGCTAATACGATACGAGACTATCAAAACACGTTGCAAAATCCCTTCTCTCCCATTTTTTACCTGCGTCACCAACGGTGACCGCAGGTCTAGGAGCCGCTTGACTCCGTCCGTCCGTCCGTCCGTCCGTCTGTCCGTCCGTCCGTCCGTCCGTCACGCTTTGGGGGTACCAAGTTTGTGTAATCTGAAACTTCGACACCTTTAACCCGATACTTTTGAAACTTTGCACAATTGTTCTGGACACATTGAAAATGTGCACCTTTCCTTTTGGTGAGATTTGGAAAAAAATTGTGGAATTTATCCATTGTTGAACTTAGTCATTTTTTCATCAAATTTTAACATTACGGTACGGAGTTTGTGTAATCTGAAACTCAGACACCTCATACCTGATGCTTTTGAAACTTTGCACAGTTGTTTTGAACACATTGAAGATGTGCATCTCCCCTTTTGGTGAGATTTTGATAAAAATTGTCGAATTTATCCATTGTTGAACTTAGTCATTTTTTCATTAAATTCATTAAATTTTAACATTTCAATACTGAGTTTGTGTAATCTGAAACTCTGACTCCTTGTATCTGGTGCTTTTGAAACTTTACACAGTTGTTCATGACACATTGAAGATGTGCACCTCCCTTTTTGGGCAGATTTGAAAAAAAAATGTTGAATTTATGCATTGTTGAACTTAGTCATTTTTCAGCATATTTTGACATTACAGCGCCTGGTTTGTGTATTCTGAAAGATTAACATTTCTGGCTAGATACCTTTGGAAGTTTTACTGTTGTTTGAACACATTGGTGATGTGAACCTCCCCTTTTGGCCAGTTTTGATTTAAAAAAATGTCAAATTTATCTATTATTGAACTTCTACTTTATTCTATCATATTATATAATCATGGTACTCAATTTTTGTCCAGAGACGTTGCAGAGTTTTGAACGCATTGACCATGGGCAGCTATTCTTGAATTTTTGCATTGATTTCATATGTCTTCTCATAAAGATTCAAAATATGTGTTTATTTGAATTTCACATCTTTGCTGACGTGATATGGACTATTTTCATTTTATGCTTTGTTCAACTTTGTACATTTAGTTTTGTTTCTTTTCTTCTTTTTTTGTCTATAACAGTAATAGGGCATCTTTGCTAGCCAAGGGTTGCGATCAGCTTCTCTCCTGTTCACCCTTGGCGGATTGAGCCACAATTTGTGAAACATCAGTTTTAAATTATCTCCCTATAATAAAGTAAGAGTTTCAGTATGATTTATTGTAATAATAAATGATTATTTATTGCATCTTATAATACAACAATTCACAATATATTCGACTTCAAGGAAATAACCCTTCAAAAGTAAAGAAAGATAATTAAATCATGGAAATTTTGCAAAATAGAAAAATCACTAAACGCCATATTTTTATTGTTTTGATATATATTCAAAATCTGAATGTAAGTTAATTAATTGGCTTCAGTGAAGGTTAACTGCAACCAATCAAAGACGTGGATTTGAGACTACAGAAATCAAGCTTGATCTGCCAAGGGTGAAGATGAGAGGAGTGGATCGTAACCCTTGGCTAGCGAAGATGGTAATAGGGTTGAACTTAATATAATCTCAATAATAACTTGCATTTGAAGAATTTTTGGTAATAAGGTAAATGAATAACTTGTTTGAATTGGTAAACCTATACATGGTATTCTGTTAGATTGAAAAAAACACCTTCTGAGTTGAACATGAGTGACGGTGACGCAGGTCCAGACATGTAATTGGTATTGTCATTATTTTTGTATTTTGAAATGCCCTTTGGTTGTTTTGTCGTAAAGTAGGCAGTTTACAAGACAGATTCTAACCAGAAACCACAATCTTCGAAAACATGAGTTTTAGCATTGTGGTTCAACAATATACAAGTGAGAAAGTAATATAATTAACATATCTGTGTGCAGTTACTAAACATTTAAGTGCATCTGTCCACCATAACCCTTATATCTATTTGTTTAAATATTGGCAAAACAGATTAAACATATTTTATGTATACATCAGATAAGCTTGAGGCTCAGAAACTGAGTCTCAATCCTGTAACGTTCACTTTATAAATGATTATAAATTCATACAACATACCAAAGAGCTTGGAACGAAATACAAAAATACCCAAGTTGCATAATTAACATTAACTTTTGTCATTTTTTACACGTGTTTGAAGGAGTACCTTTCTTCTGTAGTCATTTCCGATACGAATCGATCGAGTTTAATCCTGCTCACTTGCACTTGTCTCAACTCTAAAATTGGACGGAGAATCAGGACTGTTTAAGTTTATGAATCAACGGCAGTATTCATGACAAAACATCACAAAAACGTGACGTCACACTGGAAAGTATGTCAAAAGGGGAGCGGGCTTTGCTTCTCCATTAAAGGTTTCGGAACATTAAAAATCATAATTTACTTAAGAAAAAGCTACTTACATCCGATTAAAATTAGAGATCGGTATACATTTCACTCATGAAAGAAATTCGTTCTGCTGCGCTCCCCTCGAGAAAAGACAAAATTTCTTACATTCATAAAAGATATACCGATGTTTGAATTGCTCTCATGTAAGAAGCTTTTACTCATCAGCAGCATAGTAATAAAACAATACGAAAAGCCACAATCCAAAAATAGTCAGAATAAAGCACTCATTACCAAAATCAAGAATTGGAGACCAAATCTCAGAACCAGTGCAATACGCGGAATGAAGCCGTATTGTTAAAATTTTGATAAATCAGTAGATTTAATGAAACGTAAGGTGTTTTTTTTCATGACGAACAAGTGTAATAACTTTGGTGAATATCATCGGAGACCTTAAACTAATTGTATTTGTAAACTTGCAAAAACTAACATTTTGACAATAAGTTTAAACATAAGGAGTATCTCTCTTGTCCATATCCATGTCCTTAGCTAGTTTAGGGCTCTTTGTTCTGCCATTTTCGGTTGTTCGTTACCTTTTATACATTTTATTGTTTAAACTTATTTTATTTGCATAAAAATACAAATCGGATAAGACACGAGCAGGAACTTGCTCACGAGGTCCTCTCCAAATTACAATTAATAATCATAATTAGACATGCAAATATACTTACAATTACATTATAATACGAAATAACAAAAAAAGCAAATAAATAAATATGTCACATGTGTAAGTGTGTTTGGATGTGTGCATGAGTAATCAGCTTTTAAACAAAGTAAATTCACTAATCAATGGAAACGTTTAGAAGCTTTAAGGAAAATAAAAACATGATGTAGTACAATTTCATAGTCTTCGGACGATAAATTGATATTTAAACCCAACAATAATTTAGAATCAATATTATGAACGTTCAAAATTCTTGAAATATTATTTATAAGTGTTACTCTTGCTTCATTATATAATGGACAATGAAGAAGATAGTGATCAACTGTCTCCTGGTGATATCCACATTGAACAATATTAACATTATACAAGTCGCTATTTAGAAAAGACGACGACGAACATTGGAGCTGTGTTAAAATTATGTTCTCTTTTCTAGGACCACTATAAAAGTGCTTCGGAACTGTTGAATATTAATCTTGTAATGCCATCTTGAAACTTGAAGGGCTATCAATATTTCGTACCTTTAAATCCAAGTCGTTCCAAGATCTAATTGCAGATGGGAAAAAGGAGTCTGTAGTGAGGGAAAGTCTACAGAAGGGCATTATAAGGTCGCCGCCGTTACGTAAAGGATAAACAGTAGTTGATTGAATAGAAGGGGGTATTAATTCATTAAGATAATCGGGCGTTCTCTTGTAATATATAGAATGAAACATTTGTAATTTTTTTCTTTTCCTCCTTACTTCTAATGTTTCCCAACCTACTTCTCTATAGAGAATTTCTGATCTAGTAAAAACAGGCAAGAATGTAATAATTCTAGTTGCCTGCCTGTGTAGACCTTTTAATTTGTTGGAGTTTACAATTCCACAATTTCCCCAAACTTCGGAGGCATATTCGAACAATGGTCTTATATAGACAAAAATATTTTTTCTAAGTTTTTTCTACCTGATCTAAATTTTAATTTGCGTAATACATTTAATTGTTTAGAAACTTTTGTAATGATATTGTCCACATGCGTATTCCACTTAGCATCATTACTCAGTGTTACACCTAAGTGTCTATGCGTACTGCTGAGGCTAATACTTTCACCGTTTAAGACGAAATTTAAATTGTTCGGAAGGTCATTATTAGTGAACATCATAATTTCAGTTTTATTCGGATTGAAACACATAAGCCATTTTTTCGACCATTCATCCAGTTTTTGTAGATCATGATTTATTACATCTGTAACATGATATAAATCAGTGTTTGAAAATCCAAATGAAGTGTCATCAGCAAAAAGTCTACACAGGGAAAACAGGCTTTCCGCAATATCGTTGATATAAATAATAAATAGCAGAGGTTTGAGAACTGAACCCTGTGGAACACCAGAATTCATAGTACATAAATTAGAACATTAATTTTTTATCAGAACTCTTTGCTTTCGTTCACTTAAATAACTTTTAAACCAATTTGATAATTTACCTGATATTCCATAGGAATGCATTTTATGTAGAAGTCCTCGATGCCATACTTTGTCAAATGCTTTGGAGAAATGACAAAACACGAAACAACAAAATTCTTTTTTCTCCAGAGAATTCAATATAGAGTTGTACATCTCTAAGAGTTGATGAACAGTTGACCTTTTGGGCAAAAATCCTGTTTGGAATTCATAGAAAAGCTTATTACAGTGTAAATGGTTATATACATGTTTATATACAACTCTTTCCATAACTTTACCAACACAACTAATAAGGGATATAGGTCTATAATTAGACGGAAAGGAAGCGTCACCTTTTTTAAAGACAGCAGTAACATTTGCAATCTTCCAGTTAGAGGGATAGATGCAAGGGTCTAGATAATTATTAAAAATATATTGTAAGGGAATAGCAATTTTTTCAGGGTATATCTTCTTCACTTGATGACTAATCAAGTCCGATCCCGAAGCCTTATTAATCTGGAGAGTTTCAATAATATCAGCTATTTCATCAGTAGTTATATGTATAGAACTTATGTTTCCATCATGTCGTTATTATATTCTGCGTTTTGAAGTTCGCTATTCACTAAGAGTCAATTTCTGTATCGTTCTATGTTGAGATATGCGATCCAGGATTGATTTTTATTCTCTTTCTCTAAAAAAACAAAAACAATGGCATTTATATCCCAAAGTGCAGGTAGTCATCACAGTCCAAGAGTCAATATCTGTTATGTCCTCCGTTAGAATACATCACGATATACAAAAAATGGACAAGAATGTTTGTGTAACTGTCGTACATGGAGAACAACGGAAAAAAATGAAATAAATTTGAAAACTTAAAAAATGTACACAAGAAAAAAAACGGCCCAAATTTTTGGAGTTAGCTCCTTTTGCGATTGTGTGAAGAGAACACATACATCACCTTGGACTGAGATTCGTGTTAATACTGTTGTCTTCAACTAAAGATGTAAGCCTTGTAATTTGGACATCAAAGACATGAAAAAAAAAATAACATTAGGTGTATTTACAGAAATTACGAACCAATTAATAAATTACCAAAAACAAAAACGGATGTTTTTACCAACGTGTTATTCCTAAAGGATATTTAATCCTTCCTTTGCTGTAACGAACCTTGATTCTTTTCACTCCAAACGTCATTCGGAGTCTTTCAAGCACTCATGAAACTTGATAAAAAATCAATATAGAAACAATTCAAAATTATCTGGCTACAATCTGTTGACTTTATCATCTACCACTACAATCAGATATGTGCCAGACACAGTTATTCTGTCACCTGCAGAGGAGAGCCTCCTGTCTAAAGGTCTTAATTTCGTTCAGAAAACTACATTTTTTTGTAAACAATATTTTATTAGACAAGCAAACATAAACAAAACGATACAAACAGATAATTCATGGATTGGAAAACAGGTGAAGAACACCTTTCAAATTTCTCTCCTTATAATAAAGATTTATACAAATAAATGTAAGATATATAACTACATTTGCAGAAAAGTTTAAAAAAAACGTATATATCCAGTCTTTTTTTCTGACGCCTACTTCTTAGGGCTCACTTTTCAACAAAGAAATCACAAAGAACATGAAATTTCTTCTGATCCGTCTTTTGGTTATACGAAATTTTCAAACAATTCAATTCAAAAATTTCTACTTGGACCCAAAGCCTTGCTGGTACTCCACTTTCGACCGATATTTCACTCAGTTTTTGGCAGAAATCTCAAACCGAAATACCAAACCTTTTAAAAAACACAACTTTAACCCAGGTGAACAAATGGCACTGCGCCAGCTTAAAGCGAGGCAGGATATAGTAATTAAACCTACCGCTAAAGTTTGAACGGTAGTTGCCTGGGATACCAATCGTTATGTTCAAGAGGCACAAAATCAGTTATCCAATGGTCATTTATACATGAAATTGGGTAACAAAAAACAAAACAAAATAAAAACCGTTAAAACCTTAATATTAGATATTATCGAAAATAAAATTTTGCCGGAAAAAGCCAAACTCCTGATTGTCACTGAACCTCTTACGTCAAGATATCACTTGTTACCTGAAATTCACAAACCCTTTTAATCCAGGAAGGCTCATCGTTTCTGCATGTAGTTATCCAACAGAAAACATATCTAGCTAGCTTCATGAGATTTTTATGCCTATCGCTAAAAATATCCATTCCTACATCTAGGACACCAATCATGCATTGAGTGTCCTTGATAATTACAATGAAAGAGGAAAAACACCTAAGATTTTCACAATGGACGTTACTGGTCTATAAACGCACATTCCTAATAATGAAGCAATCCTAGCTATTAAACACTTATTAGATATGAGTCCTAATCTCTATTTCGATACTTGCAGAACTATTTCTCAGCCCCGTTTCGCTTGCTTATTGGTCAGATCCCTTGAGGAAAAGATGTTCGCAGAGTTCAATAATGGATCAATTCCCGATCTGTACAAAAGATACATTGACATAGCTTTTGGGGCGTCACTGACAGTGAAAGGGATCTCTAATCATCCATTGACTTTGTGTAGTCTTATCATCCGGCCATCAAGTACACTTTTTCGGAGAGCTAATCGGAACTGTCCTGTCTGGACATAACCTGCAGGGTATCTAAAGACAAAATCGAAACTTCGAGCTTCTACAAACCCACAGATGCACACTGCTACTTGAAATATACATCTTGTCATTCTAAGTCTTGCAACGATGCTATACCAAATCTCAGTTTTTGTGACTTAGGCGTCTATGCAGTTATGATAATTATTTTAAGCAGCAATGTAGCCTCATGTCATCTTTTTTCCTTGAGCGTAGCTACCCCAAAACCATTATTGATCGGGCTATAGACTCTGTTTAATGCAAAGACAGGAAACGGGCTCTTGTACCCAAACCCAAGAGAAATCCTGGAGACATAGTTTTACACGACTTTACTACGCTAATATCACGACAAAACCACGATTCTGTCACGACGATATTAGAATGTCATCACAATCTTGACCACAGTTGACACTATGTAAATACTATGCAACATAAGTTATCTATTTTCCTGAAATTTCACTCATTGCAACAATATTCAACTCAAATCCTCAAAACCTGTGAGAGGGCGTGGTACGGGAGAGGCATTTCACATGCATTGTACAGTAATAGCCCACATAGTGATCGCGATGTATATACGTGAAGTTTTGTTTCTGATACGATAACTACTGACGTCAATAATGGATGAGCCCACTTATGGGCGAGTCTATTATTGGAGACAATATTTGAAGATACAGATCATTCTTTTTTTATCGGTAATTAACTAAATCATTTGATTTAGCAACTTCGGTATTATGTTATGTATTACCACTGGGCCGATGCCTCTGCTGATGGACTGTTAGTCCCCGAGGGTATTCACCAACCAAGTAGCCAGTACTTCGGTGCTGGCCCAAAAACCGATTTTATCTGGAAACTTGCAATATATAACTTTACCAAATTCTGTTCAAAACTAAGGAGTATCTCCCTCTTGCAAAGCTCTGCCTTTAGCTGATTTTGGCTTTTCTATTTAGATATTATTGGTAATTTGGTGTCTATCAGTCTATACACATATTTGGGTATATGGATTTCCAATATTTTGATTTTATCTGCACTGAAGAGACATAATTTGTCGAAATGCGCATATGCAGAATCCAAATTAACAGCAACTTCGATATTATGTTATTGATAGAACGAATTTAAAAACCGGGAAATTGACCATTAATAAGTTTAAAAAAAGTTGTACGATCCTAACAGTTTTTGTATTTTATATTTTTTTATTTACATTATCGCGCTGATTGTCAGGAGTGGCAAAGCATACTTTTTGTCAATTTTTTTTTCGCATTTGGGCAGTGAAAATATTTGCCTCGCGAGATCAAAGAAAACTCATAAAAATTATTGATAAACTGTATTCTTCTTCGTTTTCTTAATAGTACAAGAAAATAATAATCAAACTTTATTTAAAATGCTCTTTTAGGCCCTATAGGGTTGATGCCATGACCACAAACCACATTGCCTTAAAAATACATTAAACTTATGCAGTCAAGAAGTCCGGTTTCCTAGAACTATAGAAGATGCATGGTTGCTTGGTCAAGGAAACTATGGACGATGATTGCTTGGTCTAAGAGGGTGATATATTGCATATCACGAACCCCTTGAAAAAAATTCTTGGTTTCGCTTTCCAATTTTTACAGTCGATTGATCATATCAATTGCGACAGCTTTAAATATGCTGCGGTGTTTAGCAAGTCGATATTTTTATCCTCATTATGATACGAGTATTGCATAATCGCGGTTAAGTCGTGATAAAGTCGTCATGAACTCGTACTTAGGTCTTATATATCAGGAACGGTCGTTATGAGATCGTAGTAGAATCGGAATGGTCGTAATGGTGATCGTAGTTGCATCGTACTGTGATCGCATTTCAGTCTTCTCAAATGGCTACTACGATCATTAAGACCTTAGCACGACCTTTCCATGACCTTACCACGACTCTACTGCGACCTTTCTACGACCAAATTTGACCACGACTGCACTACGATTTTTTAGCATGTTCAATGTTGTTCCACGACCAACACGACCATGAAGGCCTTTTTACGATCCGACTACGACCTTACTACGACGGCCACGACCACGATTGCACCACGGTCCTAATGTTTTTCTCAGTCGTAGTGCGATCGTGGCCTAGTGTGATGGGGGTATTACTGAATACCGAAGCATATTTAAAGCTCCTGCAATTCTGTAACAAAGTGGTAAATCACTTCAGGGTTCTTGTAAAAGGTTTGCTGAATTTGCCAATGAGATTGAGAATGGTGTTACATTATAAAGTTTTATTAAAATTCACACCGAATAAACAAAATAATCAAAATAAACAAAATGAAAATATACATACAAAATAAGGAAGAAACTAAAGAATGATATGAATAAAGATAATTCCTCTCTCACTCACTCTCTCTGCCAAAATAATCAATGAATAAACCAAATAATAGTGATACAAACAAAATGACCAAAACACAATACAATAGAGTAAAAATAAACTATACTGAATTAAAGAATAAGAATTTCAAATATATATATATAAATATGTGCTGTCTCTAACTAAGTTTATGTATGGTCATTCCTATATTATCAGTTTATACAGTTATCTCCCCTTTTAGTATTATTTCCACTATAATGTCAATTCCTTGTACACAATAATACATCCAAAAGTTTCAATATACTACCAAAAACAGTTGATAATTCTCTTTATAAATTTGTACCCAATACGACGACACTGTACTTGTCTTTGTAAATATTTTTAGATAAATCACATCTTTTCATTACTCTTTATAGTATTGAATTCAATAGTAATAAAGTAATTCCACTGCAACTTCACAGTATGACAAAAGTAACCGTATGAATTTGTGACAACGTCTTTCCTCCAGGAAGTCTAGCAGTCTATTTTATAAATGATAAAAAAAATCACTGACTTTAAATTATCTCCACTTCCCAACATAACTCAAGGAAAACTCAAAAACTCCAAACAACTTTCTAAGGCGTGGCACATATCACCATTTGGCTCCAACTCAGCCAAACAACTCAATAAATACCACCGTCAAATCCCATGTGGAAGGAATAACCCATTTTAAGAATACAGTTTACCTTTATTTCAAAATAATCACGTTACAGATGAATTTGAATTCACGACACGCCATTAGATAAAACTGACAAAACCGTAACTCGAAAAAGGGGACGACTGACATGGAAAACCTCTTACCTTGTGTGAAATTAATATTGCTCTGCATAAAATATGACTTAGATGTCCTGTACTGACATTTTTGTGTTCAGTCAATTCCATTTTAGCAATATTCTGCCATTTCACAGCTGAAGTTTTTCAGCCACACCTTTCCACCTCAAAATCTCTAGCAGCACTGACTTCAGGTGTACCTGACTTGTCCACCAACAATCTAAACCTGTTAAGCAAGTCAAACCAGACAAACAGCTCTAAAAATACTACCTAAAAATTCACCTGAACAGGTATAAATATTACATGGCCTAAGGGAGACAACTCAAAAGTTTGTTACAAATTCGTATGAGCTATAAAATGTAATTTTTTACGATAAAACTTATGATGGGTAACGTTGCAGACGTTCCTGATATGCAATATATCACCCTCACCGACAATGCAACCATAGTAGTGAAACGTGTCACCCTAGGGCATTTTTCCTTCCATAGCGCTAATGCTAAAATCCTTAAATTATCCCCGATTATGCAAATGAGCTTATTAACCACGCCTATTTTTCCTTATATGGTTATCCGTAAACCTTACTTCCAAGCGTCAAGAACGTAGAGCACCGTGAGCATAGCGGAATGGTGTGAGAGTGGTGGGACGCTTGGGGTGGGGCAACTAAGGTTCACTATTCTAACCCAAGCCTCTTATTGCTTATCCTCTTTTTTGTGCCTCTTCTTTTGTTTTCCTTTCCCGAATATAGCTATCTCCTTTTGTTTTGTGGTCTCTGGGGTCTATGCTTTGTTTTCTCCTAACATTACCCCAAGTATTGGGTCTGTTCATTTTTATCCATTTTTTGTATAGTCTTATCCCCTTCTGTGTATTATTGATTTTTATGGTACATTTCTTTCATTGTTTCCTGTATCTATATGCTTCTCCTTTTCATTTGGCAATAAATAACAAACTGAATTACAGATATATACATATTTATTTTCCCCGTCATAAAGCATGCATGGATGGGAGAGCCATCCACATGATGCCTTTACAATTTAATATCCATACGGCCTCGTGCTATAATCGTCCATAACCACTCTTTTTTCAAATGCGATTCTATAGTCTTTATTTTGATATACGGACAGGAGTTTCATATTATCTCGTATATCCGGAAATTATCGGTCATGGTTTTCACATCGTTTATGTTGTTTATCACCATGTCTTTAATCGTATCGAAGTTGATGATCAGGGTATTCTTGTAGTTCAGTGTTATTCATTTCACTTTACACTTTACAGTTTCGGTTCTATCGTTGTCCGATGTTGTTAATCTGTAAGCATAGTTTTTAGGCCCACCGGCTACGAATTCCGTAATTCTATTTCCAACTATCTCATCTGTTAGTTCTCCTAAGTAATCTCCTAATTGTGGTTTCCACTCTGTATGTTGTGAAGTAAATACAATGGAATCTGTATCTGCGTATATTGCGCGGTTGTCCAGGTTCTTCAAATAACTGTACAGCTCAAGTCTTGCTTGGGCTGTAGTGTAGGCAGCAATGACCACATTGGTCCGTCCGGAGTCTTCCACAAAGTCGCTTGGTTCGGAATAGTATTTTATTTGTGGCATATTGGATCTTTGACCGAATATCCCCCAGAGGCTGTTTAGCATCAATTTTGCTAAAGCTCTCAATCCTGGATTTTTGTGAATTCTGTTGTAGTCTAACAATATCTCTTCTCTGTCGTAGTAATCTCTGATATAGTTCTGTTTGTCTTCTTCTGTTTTACGCCATTCTGGCCATCCACTGGCCTCTTGCTTCATTTTGAGAAAAGTATTGACGTATTCCGTAAATAGTCCTCCTGTCTTGGTAATTTGATCGTATTGTTCCGTTGTCAAAGTGCCAGACTTCATAGATTCTGTCTATCTGATATCCTTTCTCCAACGCTTTCTTTAGTTCATCTGTGACCCAGGTTTAAGTCAAAGCCCTTTCCTCGTCAATGTGTTAACAAGGCGTCTGTTGACTGGATTCGGCACAGGCTTTACATAACGTGAACACTAGTTTGTTGTTTATTTTTGCAGGGAGTACTGGGATGTAGAGTCCTCTCTGTGGAGGTACTTTGCATTTGATGAGTCCTTCGTATTTCTGTGTATCTTTGAAATTCTCCCTGATGATGGTTGGGTGTCCCACAGGTATCTCGCTGGTCTTATTGATGTAATGGTACAGTGAAGTTAAGTCGTATTAATCAATGTTTTCACCACCAGAAGAGCTTCTTTGTACATTGTCAATACTTCTATACGTCCTCCGTAAAAGGCATCTCTGAGTTCCACTGGGTAACATGTTCGAGGGAGTTTACGAAACTTTGTATGTGAGGATCACTCTGTATTTCTCTATCGAGATCGCACTCCCATACACCGACGTAGGTGTAGCCTTGGTCTTCTAGGTATTTTTTCTTATCCAATGTACGCTGGTGTAATTCACACATCGCCATGTTGTTAACTGGATTGACGGTCAAGGAACTATAACAACGTAAACATCCGTGCAAGAAACAACCGTCATATTCAAAGACTTTATTTTCGTGGTATCCATCGACCTTGTATGCACCGATCTCCTTCTCACCTCCATTACGAGCGTGCTGTATTCGAATGCCGTGCACTTCAGATAGATATGCAGCCATTCCATTGCTTTAATGGAGTGCTTCTCTTGGGGTCGGTAGCCGAGGGCGGGTATGATGCCTATAGGTGCGAAACGCCAAGTTACAAGCTGATGCTATCGTAATGCATTGTTGGAATGGATCGATCCCGCCTTGTCCGTCGGTTGATGTCATCTCTATGAATAATTCTCGGAACTTGAGACAGGCTTTTCTCAATATGTCCACATCGGAATTGGAAAAACTCAACAGTTCTTGTTGTAAGTCGAACATGGAACTCCAGTGTGCGTTGTACCATTCGAAGAAGGCGCTTCTTACCTCGGGCTTCATTCTTTCTGGTTGGTAAAACTTCACTTCTGGTAGGTGGTTGAGTACGGTTGATTGATTTTCCTTCCTATTAAATAAATGCGGGAAGTATCCCTTCTTGAGCTCATTCAATCCAAACATTTTTTGTAGTTTGGATAACAGCATCGGTACAAAGTTCATTGAGTCAATCGTTCTGATGTTGCAGTCAGGAACGGTGACGGCCATATTCTTCTTTCCATTCGGAATCACATCTGGTAATATTCCTTCGGTATACAAGTAGTTTAATATTGGATTACTGTCGTATCCTTTGAAATTGTGGCACAGAACTGTAGCTCCATTGTTTTTTCCAGAGAATAGCCATTGGCAGAAGTGGTCGGTGGTATCAGGTCCGGTAAATACTAGTTCGTTTTCCCCACATTCTTCACAGGACGTGTGTCCATCGATTCCGTTATTCATACACTTCAAACAGACTTTATGTACCACACACATATTCGGCTGGTGTTCGTAGGAGCCACATTTGAAATGTTTACAGTTTTGACATCTTCCTGTTTCGTCTGGTTTGTATCCTTGGCAACACTGGACAAAATCGTCTTGGGTGCCTTCGAAATAAAAAAAGATGTAAGTTTGCTTTTTCTGTTTCTTATGCATATTGACAGGTAGCATGTAACACTGATGTCCGGATGTATAGTAATCTTTACAGGCCTGACAATAAACGTTTCCACAGGTATTATCCCCGAATCGTTTGTTACACAGTTTTTCCACATATAGTGCATTTGTAGTACGTAGTGCACGTTGAATTTCCAGACGGCGTTTTTTTTTGTGTAGTTCGAAGCATGTCGACCCTTTGAAGTATCGCCCGCAATGTTCACATGGTACCCAGTCATCTTCGCCCTCGGTGTGAATCTTACGACAATATAGCACGGTTCATTACAGACGTGTTCCTCTCTGTTGCTATATCCTTTGTTATATTTATGACAGTAATAGACGCGTGACAAAAATGCAGGCATGCTGGTGATGACATCGTAATGGTTCTCGGCTTTGGGTGCTTTGTATATAACAGTGTGGAAATGCTTTTTGGATACGAAGTGAATTTGATACTCTGGTAGAACTGCTTGGAATCGTTTGATCTCTTTGATGCCACATTATTGTTAAGGTACCCCCGCTTTAGCATGTAACTCTACCGCCATTTCTTCCTGAATGCGACGACCCTTTCTGATATTGTCCTATTTTTCGTGTCCGTCAATTTTAGCCTTTGCTGTAATGATGGTTCTAGCACAACATAGGTCGTCTTTGTTTGTGATTTGGATAATAGATGTTTTACTGTTTTTATGCAACTTCGGTATTTTTGTATTTACTAGATAGGAATCTTTTAATGTCAATGTAGTCGGTCTTCTTTCGTCCGCTACCCGTTGGCATGTTAACGTGGGTGACTTCCATTTCGACATCTTTGGTTTCGTTGGATTGCACAACGCGTTCCACTTCGTCCAATAATAGATTGCTTGTTAGTTGATCCACCCTTATTAACGGCATGACAATGGGGAAGTCCAGATCAGGTGTCTGTAGTGAAATCTGCAATAAGTCCTCTGGCTTTGTAAATGTGGTTACTCTCTTTAAGATGGCGTCGAAAAGCTCGTGCAACGTTCGTAGCATTTGTTGAAGGCTCTGGACGTTGATCTCTTTGAAATGGATTTGGTACTGGGTAGCCGTGGTTTGAAATCTCGGTGCACTTTTTCGACCTTATATTTTAAACTCTAACATGTCTTCAGGCATTTGGGGTTTAGTACTAGCTCCTCCCACTTGATGTCTTTCCTGATTGTGACGCAGATGGTCGACAGAACTTGGCATGACATACAATACATTGGTATCAGGGCTTGTCATGGTTTTTCAGATGTGCTTTATTCGTAAACCGCTTGGGCAAGTGCTACAGGCAAAGGTCATATGGTTTCTAAATATTCTGTAGTGGCTCAACAATTCTCTTTTGCTGTCAAAGGACTGGTGGCAAAATCCGCATGAATGCATCTGAAAAATATAATACACATTTCTATATTACAACATTACATTATTATTGATTATTATGTCGCAGGGTAAATATATCAAACTGGCCACTGCTATAAATTCGAGCCGTTCAACTTTTTTCAAACACTTTATTATTTTATTCTGAAAATATACAAACACTACATATATACATGAACCCAAACGTTCATGCCTCCTGAAAATAATGCAGGCAATAATACATGCAAATATAATAACAAATTCGAGCAAGTAAAATGAAATGAAAATTGCCAACACACCTTAGATATTTATATCTGAAAATAAAATGCACCGCCGAATAATTTTCCCTACTGAAAGCTCTATTTCTGACTTATACATTTCTTACATTATAATTTAAATATCTAAAATAAAATAAACATTTTCTTCAATTGACCAAATGATAAAAAGTAGAAACATAAAATATATATAAAAAAATACCTGAAATGCGGCGATGTTGTTCGGCCGTTGTGCTAATGTGACTTTGTAGTGCGGGCTATAATGTGCAGGGTTTTATATTATGTGATGGCGGGTTAGTCCGTGCAATTAATGGCGCGGGAAATATCTATAGTCATATGTCTATATGGTATACTACAGCAAGTTTAGTTATAATATATAGTCCGTTTCATGTCATGGATTTACGTCATCAATGTCCGTTTTGATGTAAGATGAATATGAAAAATATCAATGATATATATGAAAAGAATGGATGAAATGTACATCAATGATATGAAAAATGAATGAATGTAATGAAATGATATAATCTTTATAACCCCCAAATTATATAATCATATTGATGTTAAATACACGTATACATATCTCGCTGTGACATACACCCCCTCACAGCAAAATACGTTTCGTCCTCGAAACGTGTAAGTAAATTTAGCAAAGCCAATTATCCATACAAAAAAAAAATCAATTCAACTAAATGTCAAATTACACCAATTCAACTACAAGTGTACTAAAAGTCAAATTATCCCAATTCAACTAAGTCAATAATCATTCAAAAATTATTGAATTAACCTAATAAATGTATGAAATTTGATTAGTCGAATATAGCATGTGGCAAACGCCTCTATACCTATCGACTGATCAAAATTCATCGAATCATAAAAATAAAAATCATATCATAATCATAAGAAATCAACTATGTACAGTGTTTTGAAATTTGATTAATTTTATTTTGTATGTGGCAAACGCCTCTATACTTATCAACTAATCAAAATCGAGCAATATATTCCCATTCTATTCAACCTTCGATTTGATTTTCATTTATTCTTATAGCAGAATTCATTCTGCGTACCCAATAAGAGGATAAGCCTGGACTAGGGTGGACTCCATCGACCAGTTTTGAATATAAATGTCGTATAACGCCTCCACTACATTTTTGTACCGACGAGTGCAAGAATGGCGTTGCAACACCATTATCTTTATTTATACCCGTAATAAAATTGTTAATTTCATTTAATATAACATTTAACCTTTTTTGCATATTTGGGTATTCATTTTGATATTTAAGAAATGTGGTTTTCTTCTTTTCTAATCGATGTAAATTCCAACATTCAAAACTCATAGTTGTGATTGTAGCAAATACCGCCGTACACCCAATAGTTTTGAGTTTAAATTCAATTCTCTTCAAAATTGATTTTATCCTTTGTATATGATCTTTAATATCGATATGTTTCAAGTACGATTCTTCATATCTTTGTCCCTTTATTCTATCCAATGTACAAATATCGGGTATTCCAGCCACGAAATAAACCAGTTTACGTCCTTCAACGTTTTTAAGTTTTTCATAGGCAATGTCACCAAGAACATTAAGTTTACCTCCGGGAATTACTTCAATGTATCTACAATCGATCTTCCCTTCTAGAGCCCTTCCGCGACTAGATGTGAATACGTAAGTTTGGGAATCCATGCTGCGAAAATAAATGAAAAGCAACATAAGGTTTACTTCTTCATTTATCTTATTATCTCGCAGATAATTTAAATTTAAAATTAAAGATTTAATTTTTAATATCTAACATAATCCTGATATCTAATTGGTGGCCGCCTTTGCCTTCCTGATTGCCTTATTGGAATGTGTACATCATGAGAATCTCCTACATCGTTTTCGGTCCGATCGGAATCGAAATTTTCTGTTACAACAGACGAATCGTTTAGAGATGTATTGGTGCTGACATAATTATCCAAATTGTGCACAGAATCAGCGACATTAACCCTTGATCGATCTTCAGATGAGATCGCAGTGTCAATTTCATTTGATCTGTCACAATAATTTGGATAAAAAATGTCAGCTAATGGATTTAATCGAACTGTTTTTAATGCTTGATT